>JAUTXW010000414.1:62500-198985 GCA_030620095.1 Kuschelorhynchus macadamiae | reverse complement strand
AAAGTAGTTATAATATGGGAGCGCCTCCTCCTCCTCCTCTTCCTCTCTCTCATGTCCCTCATTCTTAACTTCCTCCCCTTTTATTCTCATTCGCATCATATTTTTAATTTTTTCTCTTTGTTCTCCCACATTTGATTTTGCATTCTTAAGTCTTATAAATAGGTGCATCATGATCATTTTAGTATGCCGAGGCACATTTACTAAGCTGTGCTCGAGTTGCGTAAAAAGTTATTTTTGAATTTTTCCACCAATTTTGTATAAAACAAAAAGAAAAAATGTGTCAAGTAATAAGTGAATTATGTGTAATCGCGAAAAATTAACTACAACTATCAGACAGTTAAAAGTTAAATATCTCAATTTCTTTGAAGTGATTTCGAAAGATGAATACACCAAGCTGTTTTATCCACTGAAACGAGATTATTTGGAAGCAATTGACTGTTGTGATGATTATTTAGAAGGAATTATAAGCCTTACTACGTTTTTCAATACATTTGGGAAATCATACTTTGTAGGAGAATTAAGCCACCTAATAGAATTTATAGGAGAAGATTGCCAATTTATACCTGCTATTATTGCAACCCAAAAGAGGTTTCAATTATACGAAGATAAAAAACAGGTATTATCAAAGAAAGTTAATCCTATTCGCAAGAGACGTCCCCCTACATATTTAAAATATTATGTTAAATAAATGAAATGGCTGAGTTGCTGATTGCAGTTAAATTATTAGAGGAGAAATTTAGTAATCTTTCAAAAACCTATTTCTCATATTGTATGGCAAGTGGTCCGGAGTGGATAGACTTTTATTGTAATCAATCTGAGGAATTCGTAAAGGCTGCCCTCTGTTGCAACAAATACATTGAAACATTAAATTTTTTTCAACTTATTCAAGATCTAAAAGATATTGGCTTTGGTTACTATTTAAAAGACTTGAAGCAATTTATTGACGAGGATACTATTCTTCAAGAAATTGAAAAGGAAGAATAAATTTAATAATATTTACAATGGAGCAAATGGTTACTGAAATGTATGAAGAGTTTATTATATCTGCTGCATACTTCCAATATTTATCAATTGTAGGCGAAGAAGACGCAGAAGCACAAGATTTGTCAGCATATGTTAATAATATAGATCGAATGGAACAATGTAAATTAGCCGCTAAATTTTGTAATGATTATTTAAAATATAAAAATGAGTATGAACTTTTAAATGAATTTAGAAAATTAGATTTAAGGTATCATATTAATTGTATTCAATCATGGTTGGTTAATGCAAAATAAAAAGGTAATTAAGTTTTTTATATTTTTATTCATTCATAAAACAATTGTCATATAAAAATAACACATTTGTCAAAGCACACATACAAGGTGATTTTGAATGATAGAAGCATTTTGGTTCCATTAGCTTTAGCGCTGGTTGTTCATCTATTTCAATCACAGGCTTTTTAGAATATTTCTGTATAAAATCCTTTTTTTCGCTTCCTTTTACAAAAACAAAATCTGCTTTCTTCGTAAGTGTTTCAATTATTTTTGGGAAATGATGTAATGGAGTAAATCCATTATTCCAATGTATACAATGATAATTTTTCGTTAACCATACCGCCTGCTTGTGACAATCAGGTGAAAGAAACTCCATTGGAAAAGGCCTTTTAAAAATGTAATGAGTCATTTCATAACCATCAAAAGCTGCAAGCTCTTTCGGTATAAATTTATTTTTTTCATCCTTGAATCCTTGAATATCTATAACCAATCTCATATTTTCAAAGCAGCAAATTTTTTAATGAGACTTTTTTTACTTGAATAATTTGCAATTTCTTCTTTCAGTTGATTAATTTTAAAAATAAATTTTTCAATTTGTAGTTGTAGTTTTGATGTCATGACTAAAACTAAAAGCTTTTGAAAATTTCTTTAAATTAAATCGAAATATGAAAATAGTGGGGATAAAGTTTATAATTGTTTCACAATTTTAGTAAGAGGGTTGTAGCTAAATAATTTGTCATGTAAAATAAGACAATAAGCAGAAGTATCTTTTTTAATTGCATTGTGTGTCTCAAATTCAATTCTCATTACTACGGATCCCGTTTGAATTGTTTCTTTTTGATGGAGCAATCAATATGTGTAATAGGACTAATGTTTTTGAATTGTTCAGGATTAAAAATGGGTTCATTTGGAACACCATAGTAAGACTGTCTAAAGTTGGCAAACATTTCGTATAAAGCAGAAAATTTGTTTTCTTCGAAATTTAAGTACAAATCGTGATAAGGATATCTTTCAGAATTTAAATATACTCTAATATTTGACAAGGTAATATTGTCAAATTTACTCATATCTTTAACAATTTTCCCTTTTCTGTTTTCTTGAAAGCCAATCACAACATGACGAGGAGCTTCTAGTTTACTAGTTGTTTTTACCGGCCATGTGTGACGGGTTGTTTCGGTTAGAGAAGAATATTCAACAAGTTCCCAACTCCTGAATCCTATCAATATATCTTTATTTGATTCTAATATTTTTGATAGAGCAAGTTGTTGTGGCATATCAACTAAAATGTGAGGAACTTTCCAATAAATTTTATCGAAAGTAACCAATGGAGTGTCAGGAGCAGTAACAAGGTGTGCCGGATCTTCTTTGAAAATAACACCATCTAAATCATCAGTTGATCTAATAAGAACCAATTCCTGTTTCATATTCATAATAATTTTTCTGTAATCTTCAAAAAATCCTAAAAGCATTTTTAGTGGTATGGATACGGAGAATTTTCCATCATTATCAACTAAAATTGTATCACCTTCTTTCCGATGTGGAAACCAACCTGCATTTTCCAGTTTTAAACTTTCGTTGGTATTGTGAGAAAGGTAGCTTTTTAAGGTTGATGCTAATCCAACATTTCTTATTGAATCTATAGTAATTCCGTTTAGTTCATAGCGGATTTCTCTGAACAAAAAGGCTATACCATTGTTAATAAATAGCAATTCTTTCTTATATTTACCTTCTGTATTAGTTAATTTTCCTTCGATATAAAGTAAACTATCTGATGGTAGAGTGTAAGCATCGAGTTCTTGAATTGGGATCCTTATTTCATCATTGTAATCGAATTTTGAAGAAATATATGGTTGATATGTGTGAAGCTCAGAACTGACGATGGAATTGTCTACATAAAGCTTTTCGTTTACGTTTAATATGTTCATTATTTTAAAACAGTGAAACCCAAGGATGTGAGAAATTTACGATTATCTCGTCTTAACTTGTTGGTGTTGGATTTGATACTGAACTGTTGTTTAGGCTTTTTCTTTTTATAAGTTTTTACTTTGTTGATAGTGGTAGGGGCAAGTCTCATCCCAAGGGCTCTATTATATCTAACAACCATTTTATATTTCACTTGTTTGTAAATGCAACCTTACTGTTATAGTTTCTCCTCTAAAACTGATAAGTTCTCCGTCTTGATCAACTATTTTAACTGTTATATTGTTAATTGCTTTGACGCTAACTGGAAAATACAAAATGGGCAAAGGAGATTCAACTATTTTATACCCTGGAGCTACAGTTGGATAAAACTGGTGAATAATATGAACAGGTTTACCATTATTGTAAGAACCGACACAAATATTACAGTCAATACAAATAGCATTCACCTTAGTTATTTTTGCAACATTATCTGATTCTTCCTCTTTCATAGCTTCTAGTATCCTGCTATTAAAACCCAACATTTTTCCTATCGAATCTTCCTTGGTAAAATCAATTATTCTACTACACATTAAAAAAGTTTTTAGAGTATTAACATTTGCTTTTAAAAGAAAAAAAATTTTTTCATTCGGAAATAAATCTTCTATACTTTCTCTTATGTATGTTTCTATATCTGTAATGTCATAAGTTCCGTCGGGAATAACAATTACTTTATTATCTATATAAAATTTATTATATCCTTCTTTTATATTGGGGATAGTCATAAACGTTTCAAAATCAGCTAAACCCAGGTAATATTGTTTTTCATCCTCTAAATATATGGGCGGATTAAAATCAGCAGACAAAACAGAACTGTTTCCTGATATGGCAATTGTGGTAGACATTGCAGTTTATTTATGAATGAGATATTACAATAAATAATGAGTTTATATATTTTTTTGCAAAAATTTTAGGGATAGTTGACCACAGTTATATGAATTAAATTTTTGTTTATTTTCATAAGTATAAAATACATCCACTTTGCCATTCGAATTAAAATATTTGAGAAGTTCTAAAGGTGGTTTTAAATTTCCATAACTATCAAAATATATTACATTTTTGTTATTTTTAATATAAGCAGTCCAATGAGATCCTTTATTTTGTTTTTTATCCAAATTTACAATACCACATTCTTTCAGATTAATTTTTTTTGGAAGTTCATCGAGCATAAAAACACCTCTAAAGCCAGTTATTTTTAACAGCTTTACATATTTAATAATATCATTGTTCGTAAGTGCTCTTTTTGGAAAACTTATTTTGAGTTTTTTTTTTGTCTGATTGCTTTCATTTTGACGGATCCTCCTTTATAAGGTCTAATAAATAGTCCCTTTCCTTTATATGGTCTAATATATAATCCTTTACCTTCTTTAGAAGCATTTTCCATTGCAATATTATGTCTATGTATTTCTTCTAGTTGCTGTTTAGCTGCTTTAGCATCATTTACTGCCTTAGCAATTCCTGCCGCGCCTCCACCTAGTGCACCCAGGGCGCCAAGAATGGGAAACAAAAGAGGTAGAAATCCTCCAATTTTTTTGGGTGTTCGAATGATACGTTTTTTTCTCAATTTAAGTTTACCCCCTTTTGTATTTTTTAATCCCAAACCGAACTTTCTTTTACCCTTCATTATTCCTGCAACACTTAAAGCTGCAATTTTTTCACCAATAGAAGAATCTTTAGCTTTTACCCTATCCCAGGCTTTTTTTTCTAATATTTGGTCAGATATGTGTCTTTTTGATAAATCTTCAGTCTGAGAGTAAGATATATCATGTTCTTTGCAAGCGGAATCCAATGGATTTACACCAACGTCACCTCTAGTTAATCTTTTTTCCAAGTTGGTGCCGGGACCACAATAATTATATCCTGGTATATGAACTTCGAAAGGTAATTTACTAATTAATTTATTTACTAAACCAGAGCCTTTTCTATTACGTCTTTTAATAGTTTTTTTCAACTTATGACGACCCACAGTCATTGAAGTTCTTTTTATACTAAAAACACATTGACATTTTTCTGGTATAAATACTTTTACAGCTAAAAATATTTACTAGTGTGATTAAGAATGAGGATTGAAAAACAAAAATTCTCATTACCAGTAAATAATCATGACGAAAAAATTTTAAGTAAACAGTTGAGAAAACATGGTGACTTATTTTGCGGTGGTTCAAAAAGAGGGCTTATAGTTGGTTGCAGTGGTAGCGGTAAAACCAACGTTATGCTTACACTGCTCGAGCATCCTAATGGAATTAGGTTTGAAAATGTCTATGTTTATTCAAAGTCATTAGATCAACCAAAATATGAATATTTAAGGAAGTTGTTAAAGCCTATGAAAGAAATTGGATACTTTGAATATGATAGCGATGAGAACATTATTTCACCTCATGAGATAAAGCCAAATTCCGTTATCATTTTTGATGATATTCCTTGTCATAATCAATCTATTATTAGGGACTATTTCACGCATGGAAGGCATAGAAACACCGATTGTTTTTTTATTTTTCAAGGATATTCCTCAATCCTTAAACGTCTAATTCGAGAAAATGCAAACTTATTAATTTTATTTAAACAGGACTGTTTGAGTTTAAAACATATATATAATGACCACTGTATATTGGATATGACATTTGATCAGTTTAAAAATATTTGTGCTAACTGTTGGATGGATCCATATGGCTTTCTTGTAATTGACAAAGATTGTGAAGTAAATCACGGCAGATATAGGAGTAAATTCGATTCCTTTATATATTTATAAAAGTAAAAAATTTGCAGTTTTATTTCATTTAAAACTTGTACAGCATGGATAAACGTTTAGCTCGAGAATTAATAAAATCGAGACAAGCCGTGAAGCAGAAATATCAAAGCTTGAAATTAGCTACTTCTACTGCTCAGTCCGAATTAGAACAAACTTATAGACCAATAACACAACCACTTAAACAGCTAATTTCAAGTATTGGTAAATCCGAACCATTCGATTTAAAAGAAGAAAGAGTTTCAAAGTATGAAGAATTCAAAACACCTACAAAGCTTTATAAAACATCAACTCCGACGAAAAATATTCAGAAAACAGGAAAAACTCCGTTACTCCCTACAGAACTACCAACATTTTTAAATGACAGTAGTATCACTTCTTCCTCTCCTGTAGTACAACCATTGTCATCAACTGTTATAGCAGAAACTTCAGATCCTTCTAGTGACACAACAACAAATTTAAACTTGTCAGACATATTGGAACAAACTAGAAAAACAATTCAAACCTATGTTGGTACACCATCATATAAAGATTACTTAGCAGATTTTCATGAATTACCCAGATCATATATTGATGAGGGTGTGAAAGATACACAACATAAATTTGACCATTATTACGGAATAGTTCATGACCTCGAAACGGATAAGTTTTCTTTTGGTTTAACACAGATACCGGTAGAAATTATTGGAAAGGACATTAAAGTGGGAGGAATAACGTACACAGGCACGCCAGGTTTATACGAATTGCTTTTCAAAAAAGAACCGATAGGTTATAAGAAGGAAGATTTAGATAATTACATGAACATTCTAGCTAAAACAAATATATATCGTAGGAATTTTGATTCAAATGAACAAGTTCAAGGAAATACATCACACAAATATGTTACAATAATAGGACCATATTTACAAAGAAAGGGGATTACAAAGACAAAAACCTTGCCAAGATTAGTTACAGCATTTAACAAACCACAACCTCCGTTTAGAACAACTAGAGCCAAATCTACAGGAAAGGGATTAATTTTGAAAACAAACAGATCAAATACAGACTATGTATACTGGAATAATGTAAACGAAATTGTTGATAGGCTACGTTTATTAATTTCATCAAGTGATGCGGGAAATAATGCTCATAGTAACGAGATTATCTCTATTATTGAAGAATTAAGAGAAGATAAAGTAATACTATAAATAACAGCTATCAAATATAATCATATTTATTGTTTAATGAAAGCTCAACATGACAGTTGATAAATTTGGACGCCATATTTCAAAACAAAATCAAGAGAGAATAAGTGACATTAATAATTTAAAAAGGAGATTAGGTGAAAATGAAACAAATAATGAAATCTTTGCTAAAAAGCTTAAGGTTTTTGATGAAAATTTTTTAAAGTATGAAAACCAGATTAAAGTATGTTATACCTCAATTGAAAACGTTAATAAACAGTTGCTAACGCTAAATCAAATAAGTAAAGATTTGCAATTTTTAAATGAACATGTTAAAAAGGAAGACAAAAAATTAAGTGATGATATCAACAAAATTAATAAAATAATGGAAACAAATATAAGAGAAGTAATAATTGAAAAACACAAGGAAAAAATTAAACAATTAAGAACTTTTATAAAAAGGTTAGATGATGAAAAAAAAAGAAATCAAAATAGCATTCTTAACAGTAGAACAATTGACCAACTCACTTTGGAAGAAAATCAACAATATATTTCCTTGGAAAATATAATGTCCAGTGTAATTAAGAAATTAGAACAAGAATTAAATAAAACAGAGGAGGAATTAAAAAATAGTGATAGTAGATCAACTACTTTCTTAACTGGAGAGATAAAAAAATCCTTTAATGCGTTAGAAAAGGAGATTACTAAAATTAGTAAAATTTTAAATGAAAAAAGTTATACAATACAAATTGATAAATTGAATGAATGGGAAAAAACATATAAAAGTTATATTTCGAATTATTACAAAACATAGAAAGTGAACTTCCTTAAAATTGAATAAACAAGTTTGTTGTCATGACAACCGTTAAACAGCAAGTCGTTAATGAATTACATAAACCTGCTAGAAAAAACTACAAACGCAGAAGGGTGGTAGTGAAAGGGTTAAATGATCTTTTTCAAGCTGATTTGGTTGAAATGTTACCCTATGCCAAATTTAATAAGGGATTTAAATATATCTTGATTACCATAAATGTATTTTCTAAGTATGTTTGGGCCGAACCGTTAAAATCTAAATCTGGAAAAGACGTAACAGCGGCAATGAAAAAAATATTAATCAGTGCAAAAACTCCACCAAAAAACTTGCAAACGGATAGAGGAAGAGAGTTTTTCAATGTAAATTTTCAAAATTTGATGCAACAATTTCGAATTAACCATTATAGCACGTTTTCCAATTTGAAAGCGAGTATAGTAGAAAGAGTGAACAGGACTTTAAAGAATAATATGTGGAAAATATTTAGCATTCAAGGAAATTACAAATGGTTTAATATATTAGCGGATATTGTAAAAGATTATAACAATACAAAACATTCTTCAATAGGAATGAAGCCAAAACAAGTAAATAAAACAAATGAAAATAGAATCTTGAAATCTGCATTTACTCATGCTAAAACGTTAGATATAAAATCTCCAAAGTTTAAAGTGGGTGATCACGTACGAATAAGCAAGCATCGAGAGGCATTTTCAAAAGGTTACACACCAAATTGGTCAAATGAGATATTCCACATTAAAGAAGTTAAGATGACAAACCCTTGGACATATTTAATTCAAGACGAAGATAATCAGGACATTCTGGGTGGTTTTTATGAGCAAGAATTACTAAAAGTAAAGCATACCGATGTGTATCTTATTGAGAAGATTTTGAGAAGGAAAGGAAACAAAGTTTATGTGAAATGGTTAGGACTTGATAAAAAATATAATACATGGATTGATAAAAAAAATATTGTTTAATTAAATTTAAATTAAATTTTAGTTAAATTTGTTTTATTTCTGTTCCTCACTTTATGCTTTAGCTGATACAAATTACAAAGTCTTAATGTGCTAATTAATTTCAAATAAAATTCACATTTACTAAACTAAAATTTTATTAAGTAAAACATCAAATACAATTTTTATTAAAACGTGTCAAATATATTTTATTTCTATGTTCCTCAGATAATATCGAATCTAGAATAAGTTTACAATCATTTATTCTTTTTTCAAAACGGAGTCTATCTAAGTACCACATCTGAAAGTTACTCCTACGGGCTTGTCTGTAAGCAAAGCTCCACTTCACTAACACATGCACCTTATTGTTCTCTTCCAGAAAAGATATTGTTTTCTTCGTAATATTTTCTTTTTGATCCATTTTCATTGTTTTCTTCGTAATATTTTCGTTTTGTTCCATTTTGCTTCAATTTGTTTTCCATTTGTTCAGGATATAAAGCAAGTAATTCCATCATAGTTGAAACATTTTCACTGTTAGGATTTTCTGTTGGACTTATTATATTATAAACATGCGTACACAAGTCGCCACAATCAGATGAAATATTATTTTGAAATATTTTGAAATATGTATTGAATTCTTGCCTTTTAAGTATAGATAATCTATAATCAATAATTTCCTTTAATCGCCACAAATTGTCCAAAGACTCTTGTCCTAAGTATATGAAGTGTGGGCCTTTTGTAATTTGTAGAACAGGGGTATCATTTATTTTCTGAACCTGCAGATGAATGTTGTTTATATTCACACTGGTTTGATCAACTTGAGGAAAGTAGAAATTGTTTACAATAATTCCTTGATGAACACAAATGTCTTTCCAATTTTCTTCGGTTAGTGCGATTGAAAATCCAGTTTTTCCACCAATTACAATTTTTGGAGAAAAATCATTTAAACTAATGCCAACAAGAACAAATTTTGACAAAGAATTATTTAAAAAATAAATTTTTGAATTAAGAAGCGTTTCCAAAGGTTTATGAACCACGGCGTTGTTCATAATGACTAAACGAGACTGAAACATATTGTGTTATTCTTGTACTTAAATATTCTCATCCCCACTTTCTTTAAAGTTTCGTTTAAAATGGATTAATGAAAAAATAGATTTCCAGTTTGAAATTTATAATAAAGATAAATAATTAAAATGGTAATGTATAAAAATAATGCAAAGTTTAATGTAACACTAATGATGGAAAAGTAATAATTTTTGAATCCGTCATAATAATTGGTACAGTTGGGGGTTAAAATTTGTAACTGATTATTTTTAAACTCTAACCTTTCTATCCAATTTGTATCAAAAATAGATCGATTTGGATAATGATACAAAATTTTAAAAAATTTACTTGCATTTTCATTTCCATTTATTCGTTCCATCCAACTAATTGTACTATTGTTAATTAATCCAATTTTCATAAATTTACAATATTTACTTAGAGTGACGTCTGTTTTATTAGAAAAACATATTTCACACTGTGTTACGCCAGGGGGATGATGAACATAAAAAACATTTTGGAAAATAAAATAAAGAAGAATAAATTGAGATCTACTGATAGTCATTAAAACAAATTAATAATAATATTCCAAATTTATTAACATTAAGCAGATACTTTCACCACGAAAGCAAAAGCAGTTGTAAAAAAATAACAATAAAATACTTAATTTAAATATATGTAAAAGTTCATAAATAAGGATATTAATAATACTATATAAAATGTGTAGCTTGAAGACTTATTTTGAATGGTTACAATTATTCGATTCCTATTTTTCCATAAACAGTTATTTAAATCACAATTCCTAGCAAATTTCTTATGCTCCACAATAGGATCATCATAACTTAACCAATCAAAAATTTCAATACCACAATAAAAACATTTACAAATATCATTGATTGAAGTATAGTAAAAGCCAGCTCCAGCTAACACTTCTGGTCTCAATTTTCCTTTCCATTTTTTAAAAGTGGAAAGTCGTTTTTCATATGTTTTAAAATAACTGTTATCAATTTCTTTGTCAAAAGTTTCTAAGCACATTTTGTGAAAGACTTATGAAGACTAACTTTGGTTTCAAAAACAACAAATTTAAATACCTTATAATATCTACATAAATATATCTAAATCTTCATGTTCTGCATTCCATTGATACAAAGCAATATCTTGGTGTCCCCAAGCTAATGTATTAAAACTATAGGGAATTTTATACCGCTTATCATCTTCGGAACTCAAAGCCAATTTATTAATTAACTCTGTAAAAATTGTATGTTGTCTAGATCGAAAAACATACATTGAACAAAAGGTTTTAGAATGATTTTCAACAACATCTTTATAATGAATAAAATCCAACTGCTTTTTAATTGCACTTTTTTTAACACCTTTTGCTTTTTTTGTTAAACTGTTTTCCGTTTTAATACAATATGCTTTTGCTCCAGTACCAAAGAAAGTAGTAATGGGTTCACCAGCATATTCATCTTTGAATTTTCCTATAACTGACTTTGTAATAGGCATTTCATGAATATTATTAAATTCATAATTAGATGTGTCAAATTTGTGAATATTTTTTATCATGTCAGAATAAATATTTGGAGTTGTGACTTCTAAAATGAACGAATCGGTATCGGTGTATAAAAGTGAAATATTTTCCTGATAAAGAGGTTTTAAAAAATTATAAAAGAAATCATACATGACAGTTTTAGATATATCTAATATTGAGAAGCCTACATATATTGGTTTATTGTAAGTAACTTGAATCTTTTGCATTTGAATAGCTACCAAGTTTTCAGAAAATATTGTTAAGTCCTTGAAATATGGTTTTGCAATTAAATTCTCAGCACCATCTTTTCTTCTATTTTTTTCCCACTCTGTAACAAGTCTTACGTCAATTCTCCTATCAACATTTTCCATAGTCTTGCCATAAATACTATTATTTGCCAACTTGTAAGTATTACGATCAAATTCATTCTTTGAATCATTTCTTAATCTTGAATTCAAGTCTATATATTTTTTCAACCAATCAGATTGAGAAAACTGTAAAACTCTATGAACTTTAGTTAACTTGAGTCCATGTTCCAAACATTGTTTTAATAATTGATAGTGAATAACATATTTTGATTTATCATTTAAATTGGGTATTAATTTTATGCATTTAGAATTTGGCGGTTTAAAGTTTTCTGGACAAAACGGAAAATCGTTATGATAGGAATGTAGACTTGTAGGATATTCTAAATCAACTTCTAAAACATATCCCTTATTAGATTTTTTAGAAATATTCATAATATTTAAATCATTGATTTCTTTATCTGTTAACCAAACAAAATCTCCCGTTGGAATGTGCTGTGACATTGCATAACCATACAAATTTGTTGCATCATAATAAATTATGTATTTAGTTGGCTTTAAAGGATCAAAATTTAAAAGAAATGGATTATTAGCTTCAGATTTTCTACAAATGCAAGAGCTCACACCACCGCGAACGCTTTTTTTGAAAAAGTGTATCATATCTGGATCAGTTAACAATTCTAACTCTATTCCAGTATAACGCAAACACGCCTCCCAAGATAAACCTGGAAAAGTGTAAAAATGAGCTGGATCGAGCTTATATGTGGATAAACAAGTGCTTCTAAAATTTTCAAAAATATCTACCAAAAGCAAAGTATCAGAGAGTAAGTAAACGTCGGAGTATTGACCAAGAGATTCACATTTAAACAATTGCCAAACCTTTACAGCTCTTTGGTATTCTGCATCACTGATGTGCTCATCCGTTAAAGTATTATAAAATTGGTCTTTTTGAGGTAAAGTTGTTTCTTCTAATTTTAAATAATCATCAATATAATTGTAAGGAAATACACCTTTTTGCCGAATAAGTTTAAATCTTTCTTCATCATTGAAAATTTTTTTTATTTCCTTACATTGTTCATCTTTTAAGCTTTCAGAGAGTTTTGATAAAGAATGGGATAGAAATTGAAAAGAATCAATAAACCTTAATGATATATTTTTTTTCTTAGCCTTTTGTGTCTTTTTATCAAAATAGTTATCCACATGAATAAGCTTTTCAAATGAAATATATTTTTCCTTGTTTTGTGCGATAACTGTTAGTTGTTCTTTGTTTAAGCATAATTTTTTAAGAAATAGATGAGAATCATAATTACGCAAATTATGCAATATAACTGGAATAAAGTTAGGTATTCTGTAATTTATGTTGCAGAGTGAATGAGCTGGACCTCTATAAAGACCGGTTATATGACAATGATCTGCAACCCTGTCATTTAAAAGAGGTTTATTACAAATATGACAAACTGTTTCATAGTTATGATAAATTTTGTCCAGTTCGTTCAAAGGAATCATCTTTTTAGGAGTCTTTAAATATTTATTGTATATGTTATACACATCTCTTTCTAAAGAATTTATAAATAATGTATCACAATTTTGACCTCTATATTTTTCAAATTTAGAATAATTATCGTCGAATGAACATTTAATGTAATAGGCAAATGAATGTGGAATATGTTCATATTGTTTTAAGGTGTATGAAGTATTAGGATTTTTATCAACATTGTCATTATTTAAAGGCTTTAAAATGCATTCAAAATCTGCATACACCACGAAAGGAACTTTCATTTGTTTATGATAATTTACAAATTTCAAAATATTATCATATGAATAGTTTCCAAACTTATCTTTTATTAATTCTTTAGAAGGTAGGTTAATTCGTAAATGATCACAATCATAGCTATTGTGTTGTAATAAATTTTCTTCTGTAGGGAAATATTGTAAACAACCATCGCAAATATATTTTTTTCCGTGATGTTTAGAAATTTGTGCAGAAACTAGTTTTGATAAATCTTTAATATAGCAATAATGAAAAGTTTTTTCATCATCATCACTTATTAACAATAAATTGACATGTTGATTTTTTTTATTCGATGAATAATAAAGTGGACCAATTACTTCATACCCCTTTTTAGGATTTATAATTTCTAATCCATATACATTAATAGAAATGTTATTTTTTTCTTCAAAAATCTTAATGTTCTTTAGCAACATTGGAAATTCTATACCTGACATATCCAAAACAGAAGAGTAGTGTGGGTAGGATGAAGTTTCAAAATCTAATCCGCTTGGTTGGTGAAGAGCAGACACAACTGCCCAGGCGAAGCAAAAGTTGTCATCATTCCTAATGTTGATCACAGCTTGACGTCTCTTGATCTCTTGAGGAAGTTCGATAAAAGATGAGGCTCTCAGCGGATTGTGCTTGTTAACATTAATTTCCAAATAAAGTAAATTCATCAAAGCCCATCCTGCAACGTAAAAATTAAAAAATTACTTTTTTTGTTGCTGTTGTAAAATCGAAAATAAATTCTTTACCTGAATCTCTTTCTGCAAATTCGTCAGCTTTCTGGTCAATAATGGTGCAGATTTGCTCTAACAGTTCTTTTTTCTGATATCCCTGGCAAATGACTTGGAACGGCGCATTAAAAGATTTGACATCATAGCTGTCGCTGCTGGGGTTAAAATAGAAACCGAACAGTTCCATATTTAGCTTGATACATTTATGTTTCTGCAGTTCTTGATCTATTAGATGTGCAATTTTGTATTCCAAATGTTGAAAATACTCTTTCACATTTATGAAGTTTTGGTGTGAGGAAATCCTATAAGATATTATTCGTTCCCTGAATGCTGACTTGATAATTTCAACACCTTCCTCCAAGCCTATTTTGGAATTGTTCTTGTGCACACTAGATCGAAGATGTCCACCCCATAGACTTTGGTTTATATTTTTCTTGCATTCTTTACAATATTTTACAATATTTGTAGAATCTATAAATTAAGAAAAAAATATTTTACAAAATATAACATGAAAAATAAAATGTTCTTACCTTTAACAAGCTTTGGTTTTTTCAACCAACTGTTGAGTTTTGTGGAATTTCCGTTAACATGTTTTTTATTATGTCGCAATAAATTATCCTTTCTAGTGAAGACTTTATTACATGTTACACACTTATGCATTTCTGAAGTTTTCTGGATAATAATAATAATAAAATTAATATTGTGCATTTCTATTTAGTTATAGTCAAATTTTGAAAAAAGCAATTGCATTTTTGAAGTTCTTTGTATAATAATAAAATTAATATTGTGCATTTTTATTTAGTTATAGTCAAATTTTGAAAAAAGCAATAGAAATTAATTGACTTTATGAATCCATTTCTTCAAATGAGTCAACTAATTTGTCAAAGGCCTGTTTAACATAATTCACCGTACTTTCGTCTCCCTTTTTAATTGTGATCAAATTAGTTAAATTTTGAATAGCGAAACCCAGACACTTAAGGTTTGCTATTTGTTTTTTATTTTTTTTATTAATTTTAAAATTTTTTTTAATGATAAATGATGGTTTCGAAATTGAATTTTGTTCAACTGGTGAATTATTAGGAGAAATATCCGAAGTTAAATTTGCATCAATTTGTTTTTCTTGCGGATCAGAATTTACAATAGCAAATGGTGAATTAATAGAAGATATAGCCGAACTTAAATTTTGATCAATTTGTTTTTCTTGCGAATCAGAATTTACAATATCATATGGTGAATTAGTAGGACAAATAGCCAAACTTAAATTTTGATCAATTTGTTCTTCTTCCGAATCAGAATTTTCACTAAACAAAAAGGGAGAGCAAATTGGTCTCGGAGAATTAATTGGCGATTTTAATGTTAAATAATTTGTATTAGATTTTTGAAAACAAACAATATCCTCATCGCTAGAATTTTGAGTTTCGTCAATGTCATTCAGTTCTTCAAGAGTTTGTTTAGTTTTTGTTGTAATTAAGTCCGATTTGTTGTCAATAATGTCATTAAGATCGTCAAGAGTTTCTTGTTGACTAGCTGTAAATAAATATTTTTCGTTGTTCTGTTTGTTGGCATTATTTTGAACTTGGCTATTATAAATAATTTCATTCAAGTCCTGAATAGTTTGTTGTTGACTAGTTGTAAATACATCTGTTTCGTTGTTTTGTTGGTTTGCAAAATTCTGCATTTGAGTACATGTGTATAAGTCAAAGTCATTTTCAATAATTTTGCTACTCGATGCCAAAAAATTGTCCATTATGAAAAAAAATCGTAATAACAAATAAAATGCCACAAATGTACATAAAAATGTCACCAATATATATAAGAATTAAATCTTGCCAAATAAAAATGTTAGAAATAAAAATAAAAATTGAAAAATTACCAAATAAACACAATGTAAACACCAGAAAACTCGCGAGCTCTGCACAGTGTGAATGCAGAAATCAATTGCATTCGTCTCTTCGCTGAGGCGATTTTATATGCAAAAGTTAATCACATGTGTCCTACTTAAAGTTGAACGACAATCTCTAAAAACCACTTTCCCAAGCCGATCAACAACCTTACCCCCCTCCCCCCTCCCCCCTTCCCCCTTCCCCCCGGACCCCTTAATTTCCGAGACTCAAATCCCGGCTCCCCAATTTCGGGCTACCCTCTTCAGGTTAAGTTAAGTTAGGTTAGGTTATGTTAGGTTAGGTTAGGTTAGGTTAGGTTAGGTTAGGTTAGGTTAGGTTAGGTTAGATTAAAAAAGAAGAAAAGAAAAAAGGAGAAGGAAAGAAAAAGAAGAAGGAAGGAAAAAGGAGAAGGAAGGAAAACGGAGAAACATATAAATAAGAGAAAGAAGGAAGGGAGAGAAAGAAGATAAGGTGAGGGTGAGGGGGGTTTAAGGGGGGCGAAGCCCCCCTTAGGGGGGTTGGCGGAGCGGGGAGGGGGGCGAAGCCCCCCTTGGCCCCCCCCCCCCCCCCGAGGCAACTGACAGGGAAAGGTAAACTGAATAAAAAAAAAAAAAAAAAAAAACTTATGTATTGCAGGTAGTAAAAGTGGTGGTTGATGGGATATATACTTAAGAACATCCACTCGACGATCATACAGTAACATTCGCTGTAATATCAGTTGTCGCTATTATTTTAACGTATAACCAAATTTTTTATCAAATAAATCGATCTAAATCCAAAGTTCCTAACAATGGCAGAAAATATGAATGGAAACGCTGTCCAAATTGAAGAAAATAATATGGAGATCGCCGCTCAAATTGAAGAAAGAGAAGAGATTTTTAATAACTTGGAAGGCGATTCGATCACTTATAAACATTCATTTTTGGACAAGTCATCTAGGCTTGTTAGAAGATCATTCTTATGTAACATCGATATTAATTATATTGAAGAGGAGGAAGAGGAAGAGATGGAGGAAGATGATCAGGAAATTGACGAAGGAGTGGATATGGATGGACAATTACTAAATTTAGGAACCGAGGGTGACGTAAAAGTAAGCAAGTTTAGGGCTAGTGAATTATTTAATAATTTTGAAGAAAAAGATGTATGTGTTATACAAAGCTACTCTAAAATTGAAAGTCGAAGACTAGGAACATTTGCTATTTGCCTTCCTTGTAGTGCAATTCACATGAGATATTTACGGAGAGGGGAATCCGATCACGTGAGCTGCCACTACAAAAGAGCCTATGTTGTTAGTGCTTCTGATTTACATTGTGCTATTTGTAGGATACATCTTTTTATACTAATTCCTGAACATGCTTGCTTTTACTGCAACAAAAATGAAAAAAAAGAAATAGAAAATTATATTGTTAAATATTAATATTAAACATAGTTTGTAAATGTGATGGGTAGATTAGTTTAACAATATTAATTTTAAATATAGGTTAGGTTAGGTTAGGTTAGGTTTAATATTAAACATAGTTTGTAAATGTGATGGGTAGATTAGTTTAACAATATTAATTTTAAATATAGGTTATAAACGTAATGGATAGATAATGTCAAAAATATTAATTTTAAACTTAAATTGTAAAGATAATAAGAATACGTCAAGAATATTAATTTAAAAATGTCAAATGTTACTATAAGCGGTTATATATTTTCAGTGCTATATGCAAAATACTTCTTTTTATTCTAACATCTGACACTGTATTTGTAAATGAAATAGTTAATCATATGTAAAAAAAGTGTCGATTATGTCTACTGCCACTAGAAGCACTCATATATTAGCATAACATTTTGTTAACGCTTGTTTCTGTATTCAATTGAGTTTTCTCTTACTTGATGCAAATTATATTAATATTATTAGTATAATTAAAAAGTAGTAGATTAGGCTATGCCGGTCCGACAATCAAAACCGTCATTTTTACATGTAAATTCCCATAAGAAAATTTAAGATTCGATCTGCAAAAGTGGTGCCATTTTAGGGCGTGGCACTTTTTGTGTCAACCCATAACAATTGTTTTGTTATGTAATGTGAAAATTAGTATGTATTAAAAAACTTGTTAGATCATTGTTGTCGTTTCAATATAGGAAAAGGAAAAAATGTGTGTCAATTATTATATATATATTTACATTTACTTTTTTTACAAAATTATTTGTTACCAGAGTTTTCACAAACACAAATTATAAAAAAAATATTATCCTCTTTTTAAAATTACAACAAAATGATGTCTAATTACATCTTTGAAGATTTGTACCAAATAGTAATATCTAGTGCGACATACAGGACAATTGTTTACCATTATAGAACAACAATTTTCATCATTCCATCTTAAAATACATTTTAAACAAAAAATGTGGGAACATGTATTTGGTCTACATGAATCATAATATTCGATTATTTCAAAACAAATAGCACAAAACACTTTTTTCTCTTCACTCTCAGTTTTGTTCAAATTTTTTAAAACAATCCCATTATTTTCTTCTCGAACTAATGGTATATTTTCTTCTTGAACTCCTGGTATAATTTCTTCGAGGCTCTGAAGCGGAATGGATCGATTTCTTTCTCCAACTGATTCACTCATTTTATTTTAATATTATTATTAATAGATTTATTCAACAGATTTTTTTCTTTTAACAGTCACTCGTACCTTAACATACTAAAATGATCTTGATGCACCTATTTATAAGACTTAAGAATGCAAAATCAAATGTGGGAGAACAAAGAGAAAAAATTAAAAATATGATGCGAATGAGAATAAAAGGGGAGGAAGTTAAGAATGAGGGACATGAGAGAGAGGAAGAGGAGGAGGAGGAGGCGCTCCCATATTATAACTACTAGCAAAGCACAAGATTTTATTTTTCAAGTCAACCATATTCACAGTAAATACATTTCTTGTAGTTTTTCTTAGCTTCATTTGATGTTAAAAGAATATAAAAAAGTGATTGCGCTTATAAGCAGTCGTGTATTAATTACAACGCATTCCGAGATAGAAGTCGGAATTCCGAGATAGAAGTCGGAATTCCGAGATAGAAGTCGGAATTCTGAGATAGTAGTCGGAATTCCGAGATAAAAGTCGGAATTCCGAGATAGAAGTCGGAATTCCGAGATAGAAGTCGGAATTCCGAGTTAGAAGTCGAAATTTCGAAATAGAAGTCGGAATTCCGAGTTAGAAGTCGGAATTCCGAGTTAGAAGTCGGAATTCCGGGATAGAAGTAGGAATTCTGAGATTAGAAGTCGGAATTCCGAGATAGAAGTCGGAATTTCGAGATAAAAGTCGGAATTCCGAGATTGAAGTCGGAATTCCGAGATAGAAGTCGGAATTCCAAGATAGAAGACGGAATTTGTTACAAAAATAAAAATAAAAAAATTGTGGCCCTTCTACGCTTTCGTACAAATTAAGGAGCTGAATGAAGTAAAACATACACTATGACATGAAACAATATTGCCTTTTACAGGAAAATTAAATCAAAATATAATAATGTGCAATATTTAATAACTTTTCTTAGAATAAACTTAAACTTAAGACATTTACGGTCATAGTCATTTACAAATTCATCACAAACACTTTATAATTACAAACACATTTCTCAATGTGGCCAATGGTTCAAAACTTATTGTTTCAATCAATATTCGCTTCAATAATAACAAAAACTAATAAAAAATACACCCAAACAACAAACCTCATAAGAAACCCACGTAGGCAAAAACTAAACAAAACGATTTAAGCAGCAATATGGCCGAACCAACCAAAAATTACCTAATCTATTTTCGCTACTGTCCTTATAAAGTGGGTGTAGACCGAATCTCGTACCAGCGCCCACTATCTCCGGAACTTTAAGTACAAAAGGTAATAGTTTACTTGTAGTAAATATTTACTGTAATTCTTACTTCAAAGTTGCAACAGAAGAATAACGACTGGTAATAGCCAGTTGAAAGTAACATTAGACGATAACCTTTTCTACTCTGCAACAACTCGTTTTACTTGATAGTAATACGTTATAGGAGTACATTTGAACGTAATGGAGTAGTCTCTGCAAGGTTCAATACTTAAAAGTTGTAATTTAGTAAACAGATAAGAAACAGTAACTTTAAATAAATACTATTATGTCACGAAAAAAAAAAATAATTAGCTTAGAGTCAATTCCGTAAGTAGTTGCTTGGCAGGAGTTATTATATAATTACTTTACATGGAAAATTACTATAAAGTATTACTCGCAGTAACAAATACATACATAATACTTAAAAACGTGTAACCCAAAGTGTTTATTGATATATAGTAAAATTATTAGTATTAAATACGTAAAAACTATTAAGGGATAGTACTGGAAACAGTTACAGCTACTTGAGTGCTAGCTGGGATTACTATGGGTCCGTAAGATTATGCTTCTTCACTTGTTTTTCTACTATATTTAATATTTTTGATGAAAATTACCGGTTTGGTCAAACATTTTAGAGCATGTGCTTTTTCCTTCAAAAACAGGTGAAATAAAGATTTAATATTTTAGGACCTTATTAATATTATTAGAGATGGTCACAAGCAATAAAAACGCGTAGAGAAATCAAAAAAAAATATTTTATTGATAACTTGAAATATTATTATTATGATGAGTAATATTCGAATATTAGATTTAAGTTATTTAATTTTAGCGGGTTCATATTCATATTACAATGATTTTGTATTTTTAGCAAAAATGGTGTCTTAAGAACCAAGTTATATATAGATTATATCAGGGCCATCTTAATACCTATAGCAGAAATACTTTCGAGCAGTAAACGTGGAAGCGGGTTTGTTATATTTAGATTTGATATTGTATAATTATGTTAGCAGTATTGACAAAGATAATCAAGAGCAATAAAATATACATATAATGTTGCATTGTGAAAATGATCATGAGAGAAAAACGAACAGAAACTTCTATAATATGTAAAATTAAATGTAAATAAGCCAAAATAAAATAAAGATTTGATAATAAGGGGTTACCCTATAGATCGGGCGGCGGCTGTACCGAACAGTGTGGACCCACAGAGTTAAAGAAAATTTAATGTATGTAGTAACAGTTTACTATTATGAGATGCCTAAAAGCCTGATCGTCCAAAGCTGCTGAAGATGGGATTTGTGTAAGGGGTTAACTTCGTCGTCGTGTCAAAATATACTTTTTGTTTTTCGGTCGCTATATCTCGAGAACGGTTTCAGATAAAGTTTTGAAATTTGATGTATTTTGTATTTAGAACATACTTGGGCCTCTCGAATAGTAAAAACAGATTTTCGTAACATTTTGGGTTGTTTGTTTATTATAAAAAAATCAAATCTTTGAGTGCGTCGTTTAATACACAATAACTGCCGAAAAAAATAAAAATATTAATTTTAAATTCTCAGAAAACTGTCCTCTCGACGGTCTTCTTAATTTAAAATGGACTGGATCAAAGTTTTCTTTAACTTTTGAATTTTTTTAGGTCGAAAGCAAGGGTCAACTGAACGCCATCTGGAGCATACACAGTTCAAGTTTTCGACAAAAGTAAAAGAAATAATAGATACGAGAGAAAATATTTACAAGGTTTTGTCTTCAAAAAGCTTAAGTAAATTACGATGATTGCAGCCTGCTTAAAAAAATCCAACTTTTTAATTTTTAGTATGATTTTTTTGACGACGTTCGCTAAAAATTTATTTTAAATAAAAATGCGACAGTAGTAACCTGAAGTCAAAAAAGTACAAATCTGTGTTTAAGCTTTGAAGCTAAATGTTTCAAGAAAAAACCTACTTACGGACAAAAAAAATTGTCGTTTGGAGATTTTGCCCGCCACTTACCAGCTTTAAATTCAATTATAATTTAGCGGTATATTTTGAATTGCTGGATTTTTTTAAAAGAGCATTGATGCATCCAGCTACTGCTAAAAAGTGACTCTATCGGATAAAAATTAAAACAGTTATGATATTTTGAAAACTGAACAAAAACCAAACGCTCTACCACTACTTTGCAGCCGAATATAGCCTAACTGAAACAAAATCAAAGCGGATTTAAAATCATGTAGTTTCTACAATTTTTGCAATAAACTGTAAGTTTCCACCACCAAAATAAGATAAATTCTATTTTGAAAGAAATGTACACTAACTTTGCCAAAATGAAAAATTTCAAAAGTATTCAGTTTCCTTCGACAAAACGTAGCTATTGCCGTTGCTGGTGCTAATAAGTATAAGTTGAAATACGTTTCATTTAATTTTAGAGCTTTAAAAAGTTTCCTTGAGTATTTTTGATTGACAGGAAAAATTTTTGCCTTATAGTATTTTTCCACAAAACTAATTTTTAGCGGGTTAGAAAAAAAAATAAAATGTTTTTTTTTTTGGTTGTTGATTAATAATTGGTTTAGACTTTTAAAAGGCAAAACCTTATAAGAATTGCTACTCGAATCTATTCTTTTTCAGAATTATTTTTGCTTTTGTTGAAAACTCGAATTGTGTAGGCAACACAGAACGTTAAGTTGACCCTTGCTTTTGACCTAAAAAAAGTAGTTTTAAAAATACTTCCAAAACTTCGATCTCGCCTATTTTAAGTAGTAGGATTCGGAAGATCGCTGAGAAGAACGTTTTTTTTCAAGAATTGCGAGTTATTAAAATCTGAATGTTCTCGACGATGTTCTGAAAAATCTGAATTTTTTTAATAATAATAGACGAAAAAACTGTCCGATATTGTTCGAGACCCAAGTGTGCTCTTAAGATGCACCAAATTTCAAAGGTTTATCTGAAACCCTGTCCGAGATATAGAGTTCGAAAAGTAAAGAGTACGTTTTGACACGACGCCGAATTCACCCCTTACCCAAATTTCGTGAGGACCAGCTTCCGATGATCAAGCTTTTTAGTATCTATTAACAGTAACCCATTACTACATTAATTACAGATTTTTTTAACTTGATGGGTATAGCCGCCGCCCGGGCTATAATATTATAGTTAAAATTAGACATGAATTCTATAAAACAACCCATTCTCAGAGTTACAGAAGCATTGGTTCATTTTTGTTAGACCAGATATGTTGTAATGTTTTTTACTTTTTTAGTAAATTTCTATAATATTATGCAGGGCATGAAGAGCAAGGTTCTCAAAATTATATGTTATAACTATATATATATATATATATATATATATATATATATATATATGTTATATCCGTTTATAGCCACGTGTAGGCAATGACCTTTGGTCACACGGTATCGGATGTAGCAATTTCAACATTTCAAGGAATGCATTGTAAGCAGTACCTTCGCGTTGCAATTCCCACAGCTGGAAGGTGCCGCATCAGCATTTTAAAACATATAAAACGCTCTGAATTGTAAATATTAGTTAGTTCATATTATATACCGTTTTTATGCCAGTTTAAGTTCCGATATTGTATAAAGTAATTTCAAAGTTAAATAATAAATTTAAGTGAATTTTTGAATTAATAGTGTAACAAATTGGCGCAGTCGGTAGATTCGTCTAACGTCGGCAGAACAAGGAAGACCTAACTGTTGACGGCGGATTCAATCCCTTAACGAAGAAAAGAACCACATTTAAGGCGTCCTCACTTGAAGATACCTGCGGAAGGAACACCTAGTGAAACCCCTGGCAGCCCTGAGAGAATAAGACGACTAATGCACCTGCTAAAGTAAGTGACATTGAAATATCCCGTTTAAGTGTTGTATCTTATTTTTCTTCTGTTTCTGTTCGATTTTCTATACGTGATTTTTCTACATACTCCCTGATTTTAGTTTTATAAATTTAAAAAGAAAGGTGAAATTTATAAGCTAATTTTCTTTCTCCAATACTTGCCTAATATTTTGTTTTCCCCTAATTTATATTTTGAAAATTAAAAACAAATAGTATTTAGCAAAATGCCCGAAACACGTTCCCAACAATCTCAACAAGCTCAACAAACTCAGCCACCTACCCAGCAACCGATACAAAGTGCTGAGGTAGAAATTGAGCCTTACAGGCTTTCCAAAATATTTTCTATAGTGCCTGATTTTGAAGGCCATCAAATCTCCTTGGGTACCTTTTTAAACGTGCGATTGTGCTAATCAAATGGCAACAACTGACCAAAAACTGTTTTTAACGATGCACATTAAAAACAAACTTAAAGGTAGAGCCGCGCAATTAGTAAATTCAAGAAACCCTGCAACATATTGCAAGAATAAACAACTCTTAAACCTTCATTTTGGCGACTCGAGGGACCTATCGTCTCTTATACAAGACCTTCAAAGACTCCGCCAAGTACCTGGCGAGTCCGCCCTTACATTTTACAATCGCTTGCAGGTTTTGAATGCAAAAATGCTCTCAAGTATTCAAAAAGCTTCCAACCTAAGTAATGATCAAAAAGCTGCCCAAAGCAAACTAATTGAGACAATGAGCCTAAATACTCTTTTAACTGGACTAGAACCTCGCCTAGGCCAAATTATTCGTGCAGGTAATCCAAGAGATCTTTTAGAAGCTCACTCCCGCATTAGGCGTGAACTACAGCTCTCATATTTCGAAACTCAAATAGTAAATAAACAAATTTCTCCGAAACCTCCCCAACCAATTAGGAAACAGATACCACAAGTTATAAAATGTCTGAAATGTGGACGCAACGGCCACATAGCTGCAGAATGCCGTTCCCAATCAATGTCTCATCCTAGTTATTCTCAAAATAATAGTATCATAAATTATCAAAGGCAGTTTCCTTCTTCTAGCCAAGTGCCTCATTTTTCACAGCAAAATAGATCCAACACATTTTCGTCTCAATATAGACAACCTGCAGCTACCCAACAGAGTCATGCTGCATCTCGTCCACCTCTAATGCAAAGAAATTCGAATTTCTCTCCAAATCAACAAAGAGCTCACCATGCAAATTATGATTACCAATCTTACGAAGGACCACAATATTACGACGAATATTCTCAAGATGATAGCAACTTGGAATACCAAGAATATATACTGAAAACGAACAAACACAATTCGAACAATTTGATAACTCAGATTTTCAAAATTTTCCACCTCCTCTTTACAAAAAACATCCTCCAGAGATCACTACCCAATCGAACAATTCGGTGTCGGAACTGCAGAGTCAGATTCAGACAATGAATTTAGACGATTTGGACCCCAATGTGAATTTTCCGGAACAAGCGTTCCTTTAAACCCGTTTCTTACTGTCAACCCCAAGAACCTGTACTATATCAACGATGCCTCAAATACATTCAAACTTTTAATTGACACCGGAGCAGGGATTTTTAAAGAAAATACGGTGAAAAAGTTTCCCCTCAGATCACCAAAAAAACGTAACTATTCAGGGAATAACAAATCAGAAATTGTCTATATTTGAATCGACTCTTGTCCCTTTTGAAATAGGTAACCGACACAAGGTATACATTTATAACTTAGATATCGATTTTGATGGAATCTTAGGACTTGATTTTCTTTAACATTATGAGTGTATAATTGATCTTAAATCAAAAAATTTAATAACGAACTTTAAAACGATTCCGTTGCATAAAGTTGGGGCTATTACAACAGAAAAAAATGTCGATAAAAACGAGATAAACAACAAAATTTCTATTGACGCTCGCACAGAAAAATTTTTTAAATTAACATGTAACTTAAAAAATACAGACGCCCTATTAATGTCTCAAGAAAAAGAAAAAGTTCGTTTACCAAATGCTATTGTACATGTTAACGAAAGCGGTGAATTTATGACTTCTATTTTAAATGCTAACGCCATGCCAAAAACCATCGATTTTTCCGATCTTTCTATCGAACCATTTACCCCTAATGATGTTGTCCTAAACCTTAACAGCCAAGATAATTATGAAGCCGATCAAATCGACAGAATACAGATCATTCGAAACGAATTAAGAACCGAGCATCTTAATTCCGAAGAAAAGGAAATGATCACAAATCTCTGTCTAGAATACTCTGACATATTTTACATCGAAGGTGATAAACTAACTTTCACCAATGAAATCAAGCATGTTATAGAAACTAATAATGCAAAGCCCGTTTTCACAAAATCTTATAGGTATCCTCAGATACATAAAGAGGAAGTGAAAACACAGATGGGAAAGATGTTAGACCAGGGAATTATACGGCCTTCCATTTCACCGTGGTCCTCACCTGTATGGGTGGTACCCAATGATGCGTCCGGGAAACAAAAATGGCGTGTAGTTATTGACTACAGAAATCTCAATGACCTCAGTATTGATGATAAATATCCCCTACCAAACATTTCAGACCTTTTGGACCAACTTGGTAAATGTCAATATTTTTCTACGCTTGATCTCGCGTCCGGCTTTCATCAAATTGAGATCAATCCCGATGACATACCAAAGACAGCATTTTCAGTTGACAATGGACACTATGAATTTGTCCGCATGCCATTAGGTCTAAAGAATGCCCCGTCCACGTTTCAGCGCGTCATGGACAACATTCTCTTGGGCATTCAAAACGAGCGTTGCCTTGTATATATGGACGACATAATCGTCTACTCTCCCACCATACATGAGCATATAGACCGGCTAAAAGAAGTCTTTAAGCGTCTCCGAAACGCAAACCTCAAAATTCAACCAGATAAGTGCGAGTTTTTAAGGAAAGAAGTTGCCTATCTGGGACACCTCGTTACCAAAGATGGTGTTAAACCTAACCCTTCAAAAGTGGAATGCATTCAAAATTTCCCAGAACCAAAAAACGCAAAGGATATTAAATCTTTTCTGGGATTAGCGGGTTATTACCGCCGATTAATTCCAAACTTTGCAAAAGTATCCAAGCCGTTAACTAAACTCTTGAAAAAGGACATCCCATTCTTCTTTGATTCAGAATGTAAAAGTGCATTTGAAGAATTAAAGAAAGCCCTAATTTCAGACCCCATTCTAATTTATCCTAATTTTGAAGAAACTTTCCTCCTTACCACAGACGCAAGCGCATTTGCAATAGGCGCTGTGCTGTCCCAGGGACCAGTCGGAAAAGATCTCCCAATAGCCTTTGCATCCAGAACACTCTGTAATGCAGAAACTAAATATTCCACCATCGAAAGGGAGCTACTAGCAATTGTATGGGCAGTAAAGCATTTCCGCCCTTATCTTTTCGGACGAAAGTTTACGCTTATTACAGACCAGAGGCCGTTAACATGGTTGTTTTCAATTAAAGATCCCGAAAGCAGACTTGCGCGATGGCGTCTAAAATTAGAAGAATACAACTATAAAATAGAACATAAACCGGGAAAAATAAACAAAAATGCAGATGCTCTATCGCGAATAAAAATTAATTATTTCCAAGAATGCGCAAATTTCCGATCAAAATTCCCCATTTTTGCAGCCAACGAAAATAATAGCGAAAACGAAAATCAAAACCATCCAGAGTCCAATGACGTCGAGATAGACGACGAGTACATTACACAGGAATACAACAAGTTTGTAGACCTATACCAAACCAAATCAATAATTGACTATTCCAAAGTCGAATTTTCAAATTCACAGCTTTTAGATAAACCACATAAACTAATTATTACCTTTTCCTGGCAAAATAAACTAGAAGAAATGCATTACAAAATAATCGAAGATATCTTCGAAGAAAGCGTTCATTTTGAAAACATGAGCATTAACATTGTCTCTAGCAAAACCGTGAAAGATAGAAAATACTTTATTATCCCAATACCATTTGATCCGGAAATTGTAGCCCAACACTTGTTCTATGTCCTATTTAAGGCCCAAAATGAATTCGACCCTTCCAAAACGTATTACGTGGAAAATAACCTAGCACTGCCTATCCTCGAAATTTTCTCATTCATTTTCGCCGACAAAGAAATAAAACTTAAAATATGCCAAAATGTTGTAAAAACCCCAGACGCCGACGAAATACCCCAAATTTTAGAACACTACTATTCAGGCAAAACTAATTTGCATAGGGAAATTAACGAGACAGTCAGGCGCATAAGAGAAAAGTAGAATTGGCCGAATTTAACAAAAGACGTCGAAAAATTAATAAAAGGCTGCGAAATATGCCAAAAGGTAAAAATATGCCGAAAAAACCTAAGTACTCGTCATAACGGAAACTCCGAAAACCCTATTTGAAAGGATAAACATTGACATCTTCGAATATCCAACCAGATATTACGCACTTACGCTTCGAGACGAACTTACAAAATTCACACAGGCTTACGCAGTCGAAGACAAAAAAGCGTCGACAATTGTAAATACCTTATTAATATTTTTCCAACACTTCGGTACGCCCCTAAGAATACATTGTGACTATGGGCGCGAATTTGACAACTCATTATTCAAAGATCTTTGTGAACTATTTAACATAAAATTAACTTTCTCTAGTGTCAATCACCCCCAGTCTAACGGGTCCATTAAAAGGTTCCATGCAACCTTATCAGAAATGATTAGAGCAAATATAGCCGAAAACCCAAAAGAACATCCTTTTAATGTTTTACCCTACGCGGTGATCTGCTACAACAATACGAAAAATAAAACTCATGGATTTACACCGTTTGAACTTATTTTTGGTCACACGTCAAGTAGACCACCCGAAACTTTATACAACCAGGAAAAATTAATATCAAAATACGTAAGAGACCTTAATAACCGTATGGAATATTTTTACAAAATCGCTAGGGCAAAAACAGAACGACAAAAAGAAAAAGCAAAAGTCAGGTTTGACGAACACGTAACTAGTATCCCTGAATACAAAGTCGGAAATAAAGTGTATGTTAAAGAGTCACAAATAAAATCTAAAGCCGAAAACAAATTTAATGGCCCTTTTGAAATTACAGAAGTTTTTCAAAGTTCCGCTATCCTTCTTAATCCTCGAACAAACCAATCAACTAAAGTCAACTTCGATAGGCTAAAACCCTATTTTGAATAAGCATTCTTCTTCTTTACAGATTCCTCCGGCTCTTCTCGGTAGGCCTGACCCAATTTTCGATTACACCCATCAACAACACACTCGGAATATTCTTTCACGAAGAAGGTTCTGCAAAAGTGTCAAACGACAAATGGACACTCCTCGTGTATAAAGATCTTTCTTACATAAAGGAAGCTATCGCGAATAATGATAAGATCCTAGAAGGATTGTTATATGGCTTTGTAGACGTTGACTCGCCCAGAATGTTATCTTTCAAATCCGAAATACAAACTCATGTCAGCCTGTTCAATCAAATATCCGACACTGTCAATTTAAAATACAAAAAATAATCGCGGATACGAAAAAATACAGTTACAGGGAGAAGCGCGGAATATTCAACGGTATAGGCACTGTCTGGAAATCCATAACTGGAAACCTCGATGCTTCCGACGGTGAGTACTTCAATGAATGCATTGATAAAGTCTCTCAAGACGAAAGACATATCGAAAATCTCCTCAAAAATCAGATATCGGTTACTACCTCAGTAATAAAAACCTTTAACGCGTCAATACAAAAACTTCAAATAGACGAAGAAACATTTAACCGGGACATAAACGAAATCCACAAATCGATAATGGACATTTCCGACGACCTCGCATTTTACCATGCCCAGATAAGAACTCTAGATTTATGTGAATCATTAATGGAGAGTTATTCTTTTATAGAAAATTTTCTTAACGACGCTCTGAACGCGATATCATTCGCTAGGCTAAATATCTTGCACAATTCAATAATAACCCCGGGAGATCTGATTAGTTCCCTTCAAGAAATTTCACAATCTCCCAGAAAAAATAATCTTCCTCTACCTGCATACTCTTCAACGCTTGCCCAGTATGTTGAGATAATCGAGCTTGAAGCATATCAATCTGATACTAAAGTAGTGTTTATTCTAAAAATACCCTTAGTAAACCCTGAAAGCTATACTTTGTATCATCTCTATCCAATACCCGTATTAGATAATCGAACAGAATTTCATCATATAATCCCTACAACACAAAAATATATTGCGCGGGACGATGATTCAATGTTATATATTTCATTTCAAAACCTGGGAAGCTGCAAATCACTAGGACGGGGCCAAAAGATCTGCTCAGATGTTCTACCCTACCCGATAGACAGTGAAGCGATTTGCGAAGCTCAGCTACTTAGAGGACCAAACCATTTACCAAAGACGTGCCAGGTATCTCTTCTTCTTGCAAAAGGATACAACGTTAAAGACATCGATCAAAACTTCTGGTTGATTACAGTGTCAGATCCACTACCAGTTACAATAAAGTGTGAAGGAAAAGAGGTCAGGACAAGTATCATCAATGTCAATTCCCTTCTTAGACTTCAGCCATATTGTAATGCCTTTATAGGAAGCACAAGAGTTCACGCCAAAGCACTCATTGATAAGTATCAAAATGTTACTTATAAAAGCCACCCAGTGATAATCCCATACAAGTGCTGCCAACCTATTTCATCGAAGCTTCACATTCCAGACCTTAAACCTCTAAAACTGAACAACATAGACGTAGAAGATCTCAATATTGCCCAGCACAAATTGGACCAATACTCCGAAGAACTAGACAAATTAATCAACCAACCTTTTGTCTATAAACATCTCTCATGGTTCACGATCGTCACGATAGTTCTTCTAGTCAGTCTGCTCGTCTTGTACATAATGTGTAAATGTCGCCGTAAAAGACTACCCAGCATCACCATGGCTCCATTGGATGATGGTTCACCACCTCCGCCTAGACCACAACAACGAAAGACAGTCAAACTCAGGCTCAGCAGCATCCTTGCGAGAAGACGGCCAGCCATCCACCCTCAAACCCAAGAAGAAGAAGACGAAGACGAAATATAATGATCTTACAAAAGTTTACACAGGGTGTTAACTTTTGACCAAAAGGGGGAGTTGTTATATCCGCTTATAGCCACGTGTAGGCAATGACCTTCGGTCACACGGTATCGGATGTAGCAATTTCAACATTTCAAGGAATGCATTGTAAGCAGTACCTTCGAGTTGCAATTCCCACAGCTGGAAGGTGCCGCATCAGCATTTTAAAACATATAAAACGCTCTGAATTGTAAATATTAGTTAGTTCATATTATATACCGTTTTTATGCCAGTTTAAGTTCCGATATTGTATAAAGTAATTTCAAAGTTAAATAATAAATTTTTTAAAAAGTGAATTTTTGAATTAATAGTGTAACATATATATATATATATATATATATATATATATATATATATATATATATATATATATATATATATATATATATATATAGAGAAACAGAAATTTCAATTTCTGTGCGGTTCTTGGTCGTAAAAAGTTATACAAAACGAAACCAGTAACGGTAAGGATTACTCCTTCACCATTTTTTTTGGTCGATTCTCGACAAAATGGTGAAGGAGTAATCCTTACCGTTACTGTTTATATATATATATATATATATATATATATATATATATATATAATATATATATATATATATATATATATATATATATATATATATATATATATATATATATATATATATATATATATATATATATATATATATATATATCTTTACTTTAATATAATATCCTATGAACTCTATAAGATTTAAGGACAATTTATATATATTCTGGGATAAAATATAATCCATTATTTTTGAAGGATCTTAAAAGAATCCACCTGCAAAATAATTGTCATTTTAAATTCTAGACGTTGTATTTAGTAGATATAACTCTATAAGACATTTATTTAAATTAAGGACATTTTATACGTATTAAGGATATTATTATTATTAAAAATAATATTATGTAAGTTCCGTAAAAAATTATAAAATACCTTAAAATATGTATCTAATCCAATTAATTAAATCTTCAATAAAGAGTTTAGACCAAAGTGTACTGTAAAATCTGGGGTCATTGTTACTATAGATTCTAATGATGCATAATCTGTTGCTTCATCAAATCCACAACAAACTCTTATATACATGTACATGCTATTAAAAATTTGTGATAAAATAAATTTTTTATTTAGTTAGTCACAGTCTCATAAAATATTTCAAAATAATTAGTACGTAATTCAATATAATCAAAGCTTCTAAAACTTCTAGAATCTTATGTTATAGAAACTGTGTTTTTTATATTTATAAAATCATGTTCTGAATAATCTATTTTCTAACTAATATTCACACTAAATCTTATGTAATTTGTTTTGAATTTAATAGTAAAGTGCTTTTTTGATAAGGTGAGCCTGTGTTTTAGAAATGAAGTTCTTATTTTTGAAATCAGATTATCAGATGTATTCTGTAATAAAATTCATTCTCAAAATTACAGAAGACTTGGTTGATTTTTTAACACTAATTATTTGGACGTGTTTACAGTTTATTTTGTAAACCCGCTTTTTTGGCATCATGTTTCAAAATCAGAGGCATTAGGTTCTGAAGCATCCGTGCTATGTTAACACAAGTTACATGACTGTTTCTGAATAAGCCATTTCTCATATTCAATGAGCCAAAGGTATTACCTAATTTAGATTTATGTTTCCTCAACAAAAAACTTGACAGTTAAAGTACCGTGAAGAACTACCTATTAATAATGACTAGATATTATTAAGAGGTTATAGCACTATATTACATTACTTTTCCAGATAACCCCTTATTTTTTTTATTATTGCAATACTTACCAACAAAACTAAAAGTTATGAATATGATCTCCGATTATAGCATACAAACAAGACCGCCCCCGCAATATGATAGCGCATACTTAAACGATCAGCCATTCATGACGGTAGACGGTCGCATGACACTAGCTCCATAATCTTTGCGCATTTCATTTGCTGCAACAAGGAAGCGGCTTAGACCAGTTGTTATTAGGGCGTTTCTACTGAGCCCCGATAAACCCACTCTACATACACATTACACAATGAAAATTAGAGTAATGAGCCGTCCCTGTTAGACGAGCCGCGGCCAGCTAACCCAGGATGTGGTTTGGAACTCTTAATTTTCAAAGATAATCATTGTCATTAACATTTCAGTACTCTAATAACCTATGATTTCTAATAAGTACCGTGAAATTTCTCGAATGTATGAACCCGCAAGGTTTGTTACCTATTAAATTCGACCTATTTTAAGTCAAAACTAGAATAAGTAAATGTACAATAAATAATATTCTTGTTAAGTAAGTACGTCATTTATTTGTATTAAAAATATACAGAGTTCTGCAAAAATACGAACATAACTAGGCTTCAAAATTCGCTGAAGTTGGCAACAGTCTGATTTTTTTGATCATTTTGGAAATGTGTACTATTAAATGGCCAGCTAGAACTTTACTAACTTGACAGATTTGAAAAGAGTAGTCATAAGTCAAGTCAAAATTTGAAACGATGTAACTGTTTGGAAATTACAAAAGGGTAATCTATAGGACTTTAACGAATTTCAAAGAAACCAGTTATGCAAAATATAAATCACATTTCTAATGCTCAAACTTCCAAAGCAAGTATTAACTAGTACTATATTTTACATTATACGTAAAAATTTGCTTTACTTTCTAACTCGATAAATATGATTACTAAATAAATATTTCTTAAAAGTTCTCTGCTCTACGAAAATCCAACAATAAAAAATTTTGTTAATGTATTTTTGTTTCACGTTACACCAACGTCACAACAAGGATACAAAGATCCCTGTCTGAAACATGGCCTGCAATCCCGTCGGCCCAATGATCCATTTCAGTCAAATGGTCGTTTGAGGTGATTAGATCCGGACATTTATTCTACCATTTTTGGGAATTTTTGACCAAAATTTGTTTAGAATAAAATTTTTTGTCCACAATAAGTTTTTTATGTTTTTCGACGCGCTGGGTTCGATTTGTGTAGTCCTGAAGTGCAAAATATTAAGGTAATGGGAACTAGCGAATCAAACATTATTTTGAGTCAACGATTTGAATATTACAAACTGTATGAACTCTAAATCTTACATCCTAATGCAAGAAACTTTCTCCAACAACTTCAAACCTATTATTTCCTATATGATAAAAGCTTACATCAAGAACTGCAAACTTAACATAAGGAATGAATTTTACACCAAGAACTCTAAACGTAACCCAACTTAAGGTTAGAAATTTGTGGCAAGAATCATAAACCTATCGCAACCTACGGCAAGAAGTTTACTCCAAGAACTCGAAACCTAATACAACCAACAAGCAACAAGTTTGCACCAAAAATTCTAAACCGAAAATAATCTAAAAAAAAACTTTAGTCTTAACCCAATGCAGCCTATTGAAAGAACTCTTATTATTATTGTTATTATTCTTGATGCAAAGTTATTGTCTTAGGTTTTATTAGATTTTTAGTTATCGGAGTAAATTTCTTATATTAGGTTGTGTTAGGTTTACTGTTATTGAATTAAGCTTTTTGCCTTAAGTTGTGGTAGGTTTAGGGTTCTTGATGCAAGCTTCTTATGTTATAAGAAATGTTAGATTTGCAGCAGCTCTTGGAAAAAGTTTCTTGCAATACGAAACGTCGCTTATTCTAGATTTTGAGCTCTTAGAGTATAATGTTCAATTCAATAGTTCTCATCACTCTAATATTTTTGACACTCAGAACTTCAAACATCGAATTCAGCATGTCAACATGGCAAAATAAATGATCTTATCACCCCAATAATCTTGATCTTCGGGAACTGAAGAATCGAATTCAGCATGTCGAAAAACATAAAGATAGCTATTTTTAGACCAGAAATATTTTTTCCAGCAAAATAGATCGAAAATGCCAAAAAAAAAAAAAATATATATATATATATATATATATATATATATATATATATATATATATAATGGATTCTTTGATATAACCGCTAAAGCAATGGAATTTGGCTAACCATAGACACGTGTTTCTGACTTAAGGTCTTCATCAGTACAGTCAACTAGTTGAAAGACGAATACAACTAGCGCCAAAATGAATACACAAAACAATACCGAACATTTGTGATTACCAAGAGAACATCCGAAATCTTTGATGAAGACTGTAAGTCAGAAACACGTATCTATGGTTAGCCAAATTCCATAGCTTTAGCGGTCATCCCAAATAATCCATTTTCGACTATATATTAGTCCTTGCCGCGTTATATATTTTCCACCTTTAATTTATATATATATATATATATATATATATATATATATGATTAGTCGGAAATGTAGGATATAACAACACATTTATGTGCATAGAAAGGTAAAAGGCGTTTAACACATTTATAATTATTATTTTAAATACAAATCCGAATTTCCTGTCAAAAACGACGATGGTGGGTCGTTTACATTTTAATAATAAATGATGTAAACTAGAAATCAAAGAAATTTGGGCTACAACCGTCAGATGCGACGTCATCGGTGCGAAGCGCGTTCGGTGAATCGATCGATATTCCAGTGGCGCAGTTGATTTTTACATTCTAAATATATAAGGCCGAAATTGTTTATGTTTTTTTTAATATATGTAGATAATTAATTAAGAATTGTGTTATATCAGATTTTTATCGTTTTTGATAAGGTGGCATAATATGTTAATATTTATAAGATGTGTATACTAATTTATTTAAAAAAAAAACTATTCTTTTAGATATGGGTACATATAAAAAACTGAAATATTTGGAAATAGTTTTATTTGCTATAAGTATTATATATTACATATTTCCTATAAAAAAATGTGGCGTCTCTTCGAACTGTCTGATTCGAGGCGTAAACAGCCTAGTTCATCTTCTGATGTTTCGTCGCCTTTCGAACCTTCTTCATTGTCCTCCGATGAGTCCGTGTTGACAGTAAACACTTAGTTTTCAATTGGGTGATCCAAAAGATGCTCTTTTTGTAAAAGCTCGTGTGCTGACAATTATTGAACCATTCTTGCTCCGTCATCTCCTCATTTTTTTTTCTGGTCACAGCCTCAGTAGCAGCCAGTTTGAATGTTGTATTCCGCGCTGCTGTCCAGTTTTTCACTAAAGCCCATATTTTTTAACTGGGTTTAGTTCTGAGTGATACGGAGGCAAACGTAACACGCAGGGATCATGTCGTTCTAGCAATTCGTTCAACTTGTATTGCGTGAGAAAGCGAAATTTGTTGTCTAAAATAATTGTGTACAATTCTCGTTTGGTTAACCTTGGGTTTGCTTCCCTTTTTTTCCAACCAATTCAGCATTTCTGCTTTTTTGGAAGCGGTGGTAATATTTTTCTTAACTGGAACATTGTGGTACAATGCATTATCAATAACTAGAACTGACCTTTTTGGCAGAAGTTGTTTCTCAACCTTTGTCATGAAAGTTTGTTGGTTCATCTCGTCCCCTGTTTTTGTTCATAAAAAAATATATATTAACGATTTAATAGCAAGGAAATAAAGTAGTTAAACTGAGTTACCTGATTTAAAGATGAGTAATCCATCTTTTACAAAATCATTTTGACCTCCGAGCGTTGCTCTTTGGAAATTGGTTTCGAAAGACATTTGTCATTTGCACATGGCTACTGTGTATATACGTTTCGTCTGTGTAGATGATATTGCGATCCTCATTACGGTACTCTATTATCTTTTTTAAACATTTTGTACGTTTGGCACGTATATCAAACGATTCGTATAAAAATTTTCTCTTACCTTGCATTTTTGGCCACTTAAATCCAATTTTTTTCAGGAGCTGTCTTAAGGTGCTTATACTCAATTCACCGACATCTTCTGATAGGACTTCTCAAATCCTAGGATTTAGCCAATTGGTGCCCAGTATGTTTGTATCTTAATAAACAAATGAAGTTTCTTTCTTTTTCACAAATGTATTTCGCAGGATAACCGGTTTCGAGATTTCTTACTGCATGTTTTCATCAGATCCCAAATGCTTGAAAAGAAAATTACATTTAAAACAAAACATATTTCAGTAAGAAACACAACAACAATACTAAAATTGCAAATTAATTGGCTATCGAAATGCTATATATTAAATTAATTTAAAATTATTTAGATAACCAACTAATATTCTATTTTCCGATTAAAATGTTTCCAATTTAACTCTGTTTTACACTTTTTTCTATGCAAAAACGCCATTTGGATAAGCATTATTTTGTAAGTGAGTTTTTCAATATTTGATTATGCTGCCATTTTATTCCATCATAACGGCTCTATACAAATATTTTATCAGTTTATTCCTAAATCAAATTTTATTTTCATAAAAATGTCCAATTTTTCCAATCCGGTAAGTAACAAAAGATAAGTTAGTAGGCTGCCATTTTGTACAGCCGTATTGGATTTTTACCAAAATTTTACCATTTCATTTTCATGCATGCGACTCATTGGCCAAAAATTGAAGTCATTCGAGTAAGTAACAGATTGACGGAAATGAGTGAAAATGTTTTGTGGTGTCCAGGGACCCTAAAATGCATAGATCTGGAAAAATCTCGAAGTGTGATTTTTTCACGACACGACGGACGCCTTCATCTTATGAGGGAAGTAAATACTAAATGGGATTTTTAAATATAGTTCATACAAATTAAAACCCGTTGCGCGTCACAATACCGGCACCAGTAAATTTCATTAGAATAGGCATGGCGTCATTGATGACGTGCAAAGGTTTTAGTTTTGTATGAATTATAAATTGATTTTATAGTACATTTTTTAATTAGGTTAATTTTTGATTATTTATTTAAGTACTCCTAATCGTCTATATAAATCCCAGGATTTAAAAAAAGTTATATGTATTAACCTTAATTTAAGAAGGAAAAATAAGAAGTTTCATTTTAAAATATTAGCTAAATTTATATAAATATAATCGCATATAGCATTAATGCCCTGCCCTATATGCATACATTATTATTTACATAAATTTATAACTTGTTCAAATTTCATTACAATATGCTTTTAATTAAGATTACAAAATATTTTTTTGACTTTTTAGTTTTTTGAAACCAACATAAATCGAAGTTTATAAACTAAGTTTGATAAATAAAAATACTAGCGATAGGATTCGGATTTGTGATTCGAATATTTTTTTTGTGACGATTCGTCACAGCTTTGTTTGATGACGTGTAAGCATTTTAGTTGAGCTATAATTATACTTTGAATAGTTTTTCAAAGTTTGTTACTCAAAAACTAACCGATCGATTTTTGACAGTTGTATGACGGATGAGTATCCAAATTTCAAAATATGTAAGTTCAGTATTGGGGGCGCTTGGTTTATATTCAATCTATAGGTAATTAATTTTTACCTTTTAATGTCGGCAGTTTCTTTTTCACCATGTAGAAATTATAGACTATCTCCCAGATAGTCTTAATCTGGCTTGGTGTAACATGATCCAGTTTCCATTTTTTAGTTTCTCGACGTTTTTCCGGGGTTTGAAAAAAGGTGCTTGGTCCTTGCCATTCGTTTTTTATGGATTCTTTTATAATATTTTTGGTAAGTACCCCTTGACACACCAGTGCAAGCAGTTCGCAGTTCTTTAATTGACAATAAATATTTAAAAGACCTGAAATAATTTAAAATGGGTACCTGTGATTCTTCAAAGGAATGGTAAGCCCTTCTGCAGCCTCTTTTTTCATGAAATTAGACACATTGCTCACAGTTTCACGACTTTAACTGTGTAAAACACAACCTTTTCCAAGTTTTTTAGGCGACATAAGAATTAGCTTACTTCTAGTGAACTGAATGCAACACAATTAAACCACCGGACCAATAATAATTTTGTTATGACTGAAGGTTTACTGTTTCTAATCTTAAACTGGGATACTATACTTTTTATAAATGAAAAGGAGAAAAATTTTAAATTAATTAAAAGTAACTCGTTCAATGTCTCTCGATATTCTGCTCTGACACTCTAACATAACTCCTATCCTAACCTCGGTGACACTAAAAATATGGGCGGTGCCTTTTAATCGTCTTTGAGAGTCTGACATAATACCATAAAAACAATTAGTCTTAGAGGGTCAAATTATTTACTATGAACAATACAGGGTTTTCCAGACATTTCTTGTAAGTATAGACAAAGTTTTATTTTATCTTCAAAGATTTCTTATAATTGATGTTTATGAAGGTTAAAATAACAATGGCGTTCCGGGTGTATTTATGTCGGGAAAACTATTAATAAAGTATTTACATAAATATCTTAAAAGGTTTCTTAATTGCTCGTTCTAATATAATTAGGACCCTTTATGTAAATGTAGGTGTAACAAAATAATTACATTTATGATTGGGGTTTTCAACAATTCTAAATTATTCAAAAGTTTTATTATGGTTAAAATAAGAATTGGCGTCTAGGGTGGAAATTATATCTGGACAACTATTAGTAAAATATCTACATTTCAATAAATTGTAATTACTATAATATTTAATATTATTATATTTATCAACTATAATTTTAATCCCAGTATTTACAATAATTCACAAATTCCAGGCAGGACACGAAACGCTGGCAACACTGAATGCTAATGATTAATATATCCTTATGGGATATGTATTTGTCGAAATCTTTTGCGATTCTGTGGGAGACGTAGAGCCCAGTCACGGCGTTGCCAGCTCACGAGGGCTATCATTTGGACTATGAAAATAATATAACGGTTTTCAGTCTACCTAAAAATTGTAGCAGTGTGAAGGATTTTCTTGTCTTTGTTGTTTTTACAGTTTTGTTCATTGGGCAATTAATGTATTGAAATATGAATGTATGAATGATGAATAATTCAGATGAAAACTCGTGTATGCTAATAATCTAGGCTTTTAACACAAATATTCAACAATCACCATTAAACATATAACTTGTTTGATTCTGTTGTTTTTGACATTTCAATATTAACTCGATCGGTATAAATGAAAACAATACGGGATTAGCTGTAGAAAAAATATAGTTTTGTTATAATATATCTAAATTTTACTTTAAGAAATTGTGATGGTATTTTCTAACTTAGGGTCCAGTCTACCCCAACCAGTAGTGAGAAAGCCATATTGGATGTCCCAAACTACCCCAATCTCAATTAGTGCTGAATTACCGGTAGTTTCTAGAAAGTCCTACACCTGTGTAAATTTCAACTCGGATACACTTGTTTTTCTTTAATGGGACACCCTATAATTTTATTGATGCCTGGAAATGAATTTTTAAAATATATAATTTGGCGACATTTAGCCATTTTTGAAACATTTTAAAATTGGTAAAATGTTATTTTGGAAAAATCGAAGAAGCCATGGATAACGTTAAAAGAACCAAAATTAGTATATTACGAGAAAGTTTATTCGCTGGCAGAAAAAAGTATATATTTGAATATTGGGTTAAATTATCTTATGTACCAAAGATTGATTTTTATTCGTAATAGACGATTCAGCCAATTTCAAATAAAATATTTCCTAAATGAACCCCAAATCAATGTATTTTCTTCAGTATAGCAGGGATCTATCGAGATTTTACGTAGTTCAACGCCCAGTGTTGCCAGTGCACGTTGCACGGAATCCGATCTGCGGGTTAAATTAATTTAGTGATTGGTTTTCCGCTATTACCTGAAATTCCTATTTGCATAATTTGTGTATTGTAATATTGCGACTAAACAACAAAACGATCGATTGCTCTGGTGAACTAACGAAAGTGCCTAATGAACTGTACATTCAAATCACAATCGGTCTTTGCTGTACTTATAATAACATTTTTTGCTATATTAATAAAATGTTGTAATCAAGTTAATAATATGGAAAGCTATAAAAAATTTAAAGTATTTTTTAATTTTATACACTAATTTAAATCTTTATAACTTTAGTTTGTAGGTTATGGGACTAAAGTAAGGTTTTACACATTTATTTTGTTTCCAATAATTATGACAGGATAAATTGGAAACGCTTGTTTTATTTTATTTTTCTTACCGCCTTACATGCTGCTATCTGATCTTCAGAGACGAGGCTGTAGCAGGCGTAATCAGATCACATAACCAAGGGTAAGTGCCTGTATGTACTGTTGGGGTCAATTTTCTTTTACTTTTAATTGTTTGGGCCTATATTTGAAGGCCACGCATATTTATCATGTCATTGTATACGCATTTGATTTAGTTTTGGTTCCTTAGCATTTTGTAATATTTAAATGCACATTTGATTAAGCAGTTAAAGTTATACAGTCCTCTAATCTCTTCAACCCAGATTTGTTTTTTAATTTTAAATTTTTTAATCTTATATTGATTTAGTATTTATTAATATATGTGTATGTTGTCGAATCCGTAATCAAAATTCGTAGTTTGTTTTTGGTTTAAAATTATTAATTGACTATTGTTATTAATTAATGGTTTCCGAATATTGCATTCACCTAGGTTTTGATCTTGTCAGTTACTCGCGTTTCATTATTAAATCTCATATTTATTCAAAGGTTTACGTTTAAATACCCTTTATTTATAAATTTTTCGGAATCCATTTTTGTTTTGAAAACTTCCAAGTACCAATAGCTTTTAAATTCCTCGCTTACTTTAACGCATGAAACTGAGTTTTTTACACTGAAGCCTGTTTGGTGAGAGTGCTATTTTGCACAGTTTTGAACATTTTATGTCAAATAGCTTTAATTTTTTTTACATTTTAGTTTTTTTTTAAGTTTCCATGTGAATGGAATACTTTTTTTGACTAAAATAATTATAGTTTTTGAAAAATGCCTAAGGTTGCCAAATTAAAAAAAATAAATGTTTTAGAAACACCGCTTTAAGTGATATTTCTCATTTACGTAATTTAGCAGAACGGGTGCAAGTCGATCTTTCAGTAAAAAATATTTACGGCTCGCTATAGTGAGATTGTTAATATCTGAGATCAATTCTCTGAGCAACATCAAGCTATTATATTAAGACGAAGATTCGAATCTGGACATCGGAAAGACTATTCTATAGTGTTTTTATGCTGTTAGTGCAATTTATTTTAATTTGTTTAAAAACAAAGTTAAGAAATTAAATGTTTCAAATTCAAATTTAAACCGCTATTTTTCTGTAAATAATTGTTCTTCAAAAGTTTAAATTTTAGGGTGACTGTAAGACCTTTCAGTCTTTTTTAGATTTGTTCAATACTCTAATTAATCTTAATTCATTAGATTTGGACATTGAACGTTTTAATTATTTCGTTTCCCTTCTAAAAGATCAACCATTGCCGTATGATACCTTTAGCCAATGATAAATACACAATAGCGTATGACACAGTTGTTCTAAAATATCTAAACGACTGCGCGACCAGGAACATTGAGTCTTGTTAAATAATAAAACTTTTGAAAATCCATCGACGCTACACATTGTTTCAGAAACTTTTCTGAAAATTAGTCAGCCCTCAAAAAATTAGCATTTCCCACGGAACAATGGAATTTCGCCAACTTCATGATGTTTAGAAAATTAGTTAAATCTCAGATTTCAAAATTTAAATTGGAACAGGGTTCTTCCAAAGTTCCAACGAAAAAAAAAATGACAGGTTTTCTGTAAAAAAATGTCTCCTAAAATGAAAAAAGCTGTTCTGCCTATAATGAGTAAATTACCAAAAGATATTTATAACACACAAATAATCCGTTACAAAATTTTGCTCTAGCCAAACTTTTAGGAAAACTACGAATTTCTAGTTTACCTCAAAATCATGGCAAATAGTTTTTTAAAGTCTTTTGTATCTAAATAATACGAAACTTGAATGCGCGACTACAGTCTGGAATCCAATGTACATAACTCGAATAGAGTATGTACAGAAAAACATGGTTAACGCTCTAAATTACTGTTTTAATAGAGATAGATATTTTTTTGCGTACAATTAAAATTTAAAATTTTATAATATGCAGTCATTGGAGAGCCGAAGAAAATGTTTTACTTGATACTTACTATTTTTTTAGGATTACATAAGCTAATTTATTTAAGCTCACATTAGTTCTTAGTTTTTAGCAATAGGTTAATTTTAGTCCAGTTATAAGTTAGCTTGCTCGATCGCAATGTTCAAAATATAATGTAAACCTGTGCGCTCCTCTTAGAGGGCAGATTAAAATTCTTGTTGGATTGCCTAATCTTATTAATAAATAAATAAATAAATTTGATTATAATTTGCGTACCTTTCGATCGCTGTTGAGTCAACATCCCTCGATTGTGAACCTGTGGAGGCAGATTTAGTGGAAAATGAAGTCAATTTTCCCTCACTTGTACTTGCTTTCACTTTGGCAATTGCCGTGAAAACAGTGAGAATGGTAACCTTCTTCTTCATCCACTTGAGCAGGCAAACGTAGTTTTTTGTGTTTAGATGCCCTTTTAGTTTTTTTAGCCGATTGTCGGTAAATGAAACTTCACGACACTCTGTTAATACATTCTCTTTAGAAAGTTCAATCCGCTCCAAAGTGTCTTCTTTACAGAATGTGCAATACATTTTTTGGTATTGGCTTCACTGATGTTTAGAGAAATTTATTTACCTATTATGCTATGGCGGGTTGACGCGTGCTTGGAAAAGAAACTGGAAGTCGAGGACAAATCACATCAACACCAATGTGATTATTCACTGGTTTAACAAGCCAAGGACGCTTTTCCAATAACTTAAAAGACTTAGAGAGGTAGTTTAATTTTGAAAATTATACAGGAAAGTTATGCGCTTCAACGTACCCTTACGGTCGCTCTATTATTATAACTTAGACTGCGTTAACCGCATTTATTATATTATAAAAACCTTTAATATAACAGTTGTAGGGATTGTCCTGAACCACTAGGATTCTTTACCAGAAAAAACAAATGAACATGGAAATTAACTAAATAAGCATCAACTTTGTTATTTTAAATGGAACACCATATATAGTATATGTCCGTCAAATGGGTCTCTTCGTCTCTTCTCACCCTATCATAAGAGGCACTGTTAGAGAAAGAGAGACGGGAAATTCTCTATCAGTAAAGTCGATGGGAATCCATTGTCTCTTATGGCAGGGTTTTTCTCAGATTTGTTGCGTATCTTTAGAGATAAATGTATCAGACCAAGTATATTTATAGTCAGCAAGAAGAAACCCATTTGACGGACATATATTATATAGGTTTTTTCCATTTAAAATAACGAAGTTAATGCTCATTTCGTTAATTTCCGATGTTAATTTTTTTCTGGTAGCAAATCCCGGCGTTTCAGAACAATTCCTACAACTTTCGTATTTAAAGTTTTTTTTCTCTTATGATAAATATGGTAAATGCTGTCTAAATATACAGAAAAACCCCGTATGGGTTACGGCGCTTTAAAATTCACAGACACGAGAGTGTAATAAATTCAGTCGCGTCCGGGTACAGTGCACTAAGGGTCTAAAAGGAGATGAAACTCCAGGGATTTAAACTCTTTGGCAGGATAGAACGTTGACTTCTTTTTGGTATATGACAGGTAATGGGAAGTATTTCAAAATAACTTTCGATAAATCGGGAAAAGAAACTGCGGCACGGTCACCTTTGAAGACCCCGGTAGCCGAACCGATGCGATTTGCGAGCCGACTTTTGATACCACCAGAAACTAGACATTTGCATCATGTTTTCTCCTATGAAACTCCTCAAAAACAAATTTAATTTTTCTTAAGTAATTCCATATGGCTGACCTAAAAAATAAATGGAAGGCTAAGAAAACCCTATAAAGTTAACAACTGCATTTAAACTTAAAGTAAGAAAAACATTCCATTTTTTAAAATTAAATTATTGTTTTATATTTTTGATTTTCGTTAGTTCTATTCTCCTACACTATCTAAAACGTCTTAAAATGATATTTTTCAGAAAGACCAAGGAATATTTTGATATTAGGATGAGGGTAGCTGGTAGGATCACGGCTGGGCTCTTTTTTACATTTGTTCTCCTTTCCGAAAAATGCGACCACCCTAACGTCTTAAATTTAGTTTCCCAGTTATCAAATTTTGTAAATAAATAAGTCTTTTTTAGTAATTTAAGACGAGATGCATTACTCAAGTTTCACTCTTTTTTTCACATCTGCGCAACGATTTTCTGAAAAAAACCCAACTTAACACAGATTTGGAAATGAATAGATCGAGCTCAGAGAGAGGGTTAATTTTACTTATTTACACATTTTAAAACAAGCTCTTATCCCCCCCCCCTTTAGGTTCATATCTCTTAAACTATTATATAACAAACTTAACTACTAATATTGGAATTTATACCAGCGCCATCTAATTTTAGTTATTTAAACTTTCACACATACTAATTAAATATAGTGGTTTCGTATTGTTTGAGCCTAATATAATTACCTTCCTATTTAGATTGTAATTTGAAACCAATTTTGGTATTATAATATAAGATAAATATAATTAATTATTTTTGTCCTCTTCTTCCTATGTTTCCGATTAGTTTTATTTGGTATTTAAATATTTTCTTAGCCAAGTTTTTTGGTTTGTTACCCCACCTGCGCTCCACCGACGTAATATCTGACCATAGCAGTTACCCATATTTTCGTCTCAAATCGTAGCTAACCGTAGCACCGATCGATACTAAATAATTGGCGGATTTACAATTTTATCTACGTTTTATTTTATTTACTGCCATGCTTGCATGGCCTAAGAAAATTATATTTTTACAATACTGAATCTAGAGTTTGCAATGGACTCTCAAAAGCTAGACCATACTAGACCTCCTCTTTTACTTCCCTCGTAAAAACGAACTACTGTAATCGTAATCAATCACCCTCCGAGATTTTTTCAGATCTTTACGTTTCAGAGTTCCTAGACACCGAAAAATATGTTTTCTCAATTTCTTTAGTCTGTTGGTCTGCCTTTTCGCGACATAGCCAAAAAACTACTTCTCTGACGAAATGTTGGTCAAAAATTAAGGGGATGACCTGGTAACATTTTGGTAAAAATCCAATATGATGTAACAAAAATGCGGCCTTGGTAATTGTTAAAATTGACAACATAGGCTCTATGTTGAGGGCATTATTTAAGGACGATGAAAATTGTTGATCGGCGTTTGATGCTGGAAATGGTTTTGGTTTGATTGGTTATGCGGCGTGTATTGCGATTTGAACTAACTGTTGTTTGGTCTATTTGACTGAAAGGGGGTGAGAGAATTTAAGTGTTGTCCTGGACTATTTTTGGGATTCGTGCACGTATTATAGGACCACTTCGGGGTTCGAGGCCCTAAGTAGGCTATGTAATGACAATGATTCGATTAAGCTTATTTGGGCTATTTTGTGAGAGGGTGTGAGAACAGACCTTTGCATATTTACATGCATTTTAGTGTTTAGGGCTTAAGGAAGGTCAGAGGAAATCCGTTTCGTAATTGTCTCATTCTTTGTAAGTCTTCAATTAGCGAAGATATGGCTCGCGTATCTCCGAAATGAGAAATGAGTAATTGTTTTATTTAAAAAAAACAAAGTAGATTTCGGGAGCTTATCAGTTGCGCTGCTCTCTCTTGCAACCCTTTTTTTATATAAATCACTGGAAGATCTTTTTAGTTATACGTGGACATATCATATGCACATTTACAGATTTTAGAAGAAAAAATCTCTGAAAGTCTGTACGGTCCGATTACTGCTGCTGAAGCTGCGTTTCCGTTTTCTGGCATGTTTGCTCAATATATTAACACAATAAACACTCACACAAAAACATTAATATTTTTAAGTATATTATTTGGAGTTATGAATCTATTTATTTTTAATTGGGCTATGCTCATTCCAAAAAATATGCTATACTGGTCGCAAGAAATTTATTTTTCCATGTTCCTAGAAACACTTAAGTTCAACTTAGTATATATGTTTGGTGTGGTCTGATAGGAAGCAGAAACATTTTATGAAGGTACTTTGACGGGGTCAGGTAAGTCTAAAAAATATCTGGTGAGAAAAATAATATTTGAACGACTTTAACTACATGGTCAAGTCTACTACTTTCAACAAGAACAAGTACCCCGCATTACATGTATGAAGTAGAAATAATACTGCAGAGGATGGTCCAGTCTGTTGGCGTTCGAGATCACCTGCCTTGGCCCCCTTTAGATTTCTACTTTTAAGGTTACGTCAAGAATGAAGTCTATAAGAAAATATATGCGAATTTAGAAGAATTTCGAGACAGCATAAAAAGAATGTAGAGCTAAAATTTCATAAAGTTAAACGAAAAGAAAAATTATTAGATATATGTAAACTATACATAAAAGAATGGAAAGCACTGGCCTTTAATCCAAAAGCGGCAGTGGAACTCTAGAGGGTTAGCTCATCCCAGGACAGATAGGCACGTGTTCAATCAGACCATGTGCACCGAATAAAAGAATTCCAGAAATACAGATTATGTTACATTATTTATTCAAAAATACAAAATTAAGGAGAAAGAAAACGGCTTCGTCTATGTAGCCAGACGGAGGACCCTTAGCTTAAGAGAATCAGCAAATTTTCCAAAATATGCTCTCATTATACCAAAAAGGTAAGGGAAACAAAGCGGACTTAATCCATACAAATTAATTTGAAGTGCAAGTTACGATGAACAGATTTCTGTGAGTAAGTCACATCAACAACTCCTAGAATAAAAGGATAAAGTGCTTACTTCTAAAATTGCTCTGAGGTCACATTCCGTAAATGAACGATTAACGAGTTTTTGATTGGCTACCCCGTCGACCAATAAGTGACTAACGATTATCTTTGAATTTTGTTGCCGCCGAGTTCTCTTCGCAGCAGCGTTGCCAGACTGGTCAAGTTTTTTTTTAATACCAGGATCTGTTTTCTTCTTAATCAAAGATATTTTTGGGAATATTACCAATCTTATTACTTCTCTCGTAAAAGGGAAGTATTGCAATCAAGAAAATATCGAAGATTTTTTCGGAACTGCACTTTTCGGGGTTCCTAGATGCCTGAAAACATGTTTTTTCAATTCGCGGCCATATTTCAAAATAAAACCTAAAAAACTACTTGGTAGATTAATTTCAAATTTTATTCAAAAAATAATTGTGGTATAACAGAATACAATTTTGCCACAAATTCGAGTGACGGAACAAAATAACACCAAACAAAATCATTATATTCATGGAAAAAAACAGAGTTTTACATATCTCCGCGTTTTAGCAACCATGGATGCCAAAAAAATAGTTAATAAAAGGAAAGATTTAGAACAATGGAAGTTAGGTAAAAAAATTTGCCGATTATTTTTTCTAAATATATTTGAAATTTCAATAAAGAGTACAGGGTATTACATAATTAAACATCATTTATTTCCTTTAAGTAAAGGCTGTGGAAGTTTGTCAACGTCGCACTCCGTCTCAGCAGAAATTCTCCAACCTAACCTAGTCTTTGTGTTTTTGTTTTGTGCCGGCCGGCTTTTCGAGTTGATTTATGTAAACTTCTACATTTCATTTGTATTTTTAGTGGTTTTTATTTAAATAGTGATTTAAATAGACAGTGTAGCATCATGCCATATGTGGGTTGTGTGCAAAGGAAACTATTCCAAAGGCACTAAAGCCAGAGTTTCTCGGTTTTCTCGGGACAAAGAATTACGCCGAAAGTAGTTAAGTGCTATCCCCGTGACAATTTTGTTCCAGCTGATAATAATCGTGTGTGAGAGTAACATTTCGAACCTGAGGATTTTATTCGGATAATTTCACAACAGGATTCCAAAACTGGTGAGATCGTTAAAAATTAGGTTTGCAACGGTTAAAGGAAACTAGCGTACCTAATAAATTTTCGAACTGTCCCAAATGTTTATCAAAAAAGGTGTCATTCAGAAAAAGTTAAGACAATAAACCTACAAAACTTGATGAAATGTATTTACAATAGGCAATTGAAATAAGTAAACATGCATATATTCAGCATAAAAAATTAAGTGAATTCACAAATATTGAAGAATTTAAGATACTATTTCAATATTTTCGGGTTAATAAAGGATAGTTTTTATTAATGACGATCTTAAGATGACTATATTTAAAGTAGAACATTCTCCGGACCCTGTTATCACTTGGGCTATTGTAATAAATAACGATTTGCAAACTATGACATATCTGTATAGACAATCCATAAGCATAGAAGTAGATTCACTGAAGACACCATTAATGTGATTCAGCTAAGAAATTTACTTGACTTAATTGATATTTCAAAGACAAATCACTCATTAAACTCCGATTATGACAGTGTAAATCCCGAACATGACAATATAAATCCCGAATGTGATAGTAACAACAGCACGGATGCCTCAAGACTTAACAAAGTACTGACTTTTATGTCCGATGTTTTTAAAAACCTTAAAAAAAATTTAAATGTTTTTTTCTCAAAAATCGTTTTTATCTACTTTGATCTTTAAATATCTCTTAAACAAGAACATTTAATTTGTTTTGAAGGAACGTTTATTTAGAGCAATGCGGTAATTAATACTTAAATACTTATAGTTTTGTTTCTACTTGCATGTAATATTAAATGAACATATCTAAAGTCCTATGACGAATTGCATAATATATTTCTCAATAAGGCAATCTAAGAAGCTGTCAAACAAAATCCAATATGGCCGCCTTAAGACAAACAAAGTTTTGTTTACCGTATGGTTTGCATTAGAGAGAAGCTAATTATCCAATATATTTCGTAATTTAAGTTAGATTTTTCTAATAGAGACTTAAATATGCCTTCGTTTTGCTGTGTTGTGAAGTGTGGAAGTAGGGGTGATCGCGATAAAGTAGGATTTTTCCGTATTCCAGCGGAATTACATTTTCCACACAAACCAGACCTGAACAAACTTTCAAAAGATAGACGACACAAATGGTTATCAGCTATAAAAAGGGAGGATTGGACTGAAACTAAATTAAAATATGCATCAGTTTGCAGCAAACATTTCTTGAGTGGTAAGTAGCAAAAACATTAGGTGCACTAAAACAAAAAAAAATGCTGTCTGTTTGATTTTGCCAAATTTGTTTTATTCTCAGATATTAGTGGTTATCCTTTTAGAGGAAATGTTGGCTAAGCTAAGTTAATTTAATCTGTACATGTTTGTCTAATTGTCAAATATCATTATACCTTCTTTTTCTGGCTAAATAGGATTAGCTAAGATTTCTTGTAAAAGGAAAGACACTATTATTGAAGTACTGAAATAAATCTTACTAAATCTTTGGTTTCAGGAAGACCATCCAACCTGTCTGACATCCAAAATCCAGATTGGGTCCCATCACTCCATATGGGATATGAAGTATCAAATAAGCCTTCGACTGGCGCTCAAGATCGCTATGGTAGAGCTGTAAAGAGAGCAAAACTAGCTGATTCAAAATTTGAACAGAGTTCCCCTTCCCCAGCTTCAACTTCAGCTATAACTCCTGTTGAGGAGGATCAAAATGCTCCAGATGCATTTAAAAATAATAAAAGTTGTCAAACGGACATTTCAGCAACTGAGTTTTCAGATATGGTTGTTTCACTAAGTTCGGGGCGACCTCTGGGACATACTTGTTCTTCTGAGATTACGTATAGATCACTGATGAACGATGACAAAAAAACAAAATACTATACAGGCTTTAATTCATTCAAGAAACTTGACCTAATAGTGAAGTGTTGTGAGCCATTCATTACTGTTCATAGTAATACACTCTTGGACGCATCAAATCAAATTTTGTTGACATTATTTAAACTGAGGCTAAATCTGGATTTTAGAGACCTCGGGTTTAGATTTAATATTCACCCGAGCACAGCATCAACATATTTCCGATCGGTTATAAATGTGCTGTATTCACGATTTCAAAAGTGTATTGTGTGGCCAGAAAGAGACGTTTTACAGAAAACTACCCCTTCGTGTTTTAAAGAAAGTTTTGGGACAAAAGTGACATTCATTATTGACTGTTTTGAGTTGTATATTGAAAAACCAAGCAATCTACAAAAGGCAGCATAATGTTGGTCAAATTATAAACATTCGTACACCCTCAAATATTTGATAGGAATAACACCACAAGGAACTATTTGTTTTATTAGTGAAGCTTGGGGTGGACGTGCCTCCGACAAGCATGTAACGATGAATTCAAAATTTTTGGACAAAATTGGTTCAGGTAATATGAACATCATTGTATTTGCTTATTACTTTATGTTTATTGTTTACCTTGACTTATACCTACAATGTTTTTTATGATTATTTCACTAGAGTGTATTACACTAGCAATAAAATCTGTAGTCCCTTAAAATATTTCTACTTTGACAAAACCAACATCATAGACATGGTATTGCCAAGACATTTTTTTTAACACGCCTATTAATCTTTATTCTGTTTCTTTTAATAATAATAATAAACACTTTTATTATTCCAAAATAAAGATTTATAAATACCAAAAAAAAAATACATCGAAATAAGTAGATAAATGGAATAAAAGGCAACTTATCAGCTTCCCTTGCAAAAGAAAGAGCTGTTGAATGAATTTGATTGAAGTTGTTAATTTCTACTCTCGTAAAAATAGTCATGCCAAATACCACTCGAGAAAACATTCTGTAGGCAAAATCATTCTGGTTCAAATTTGTTGCCTTTTGGTAATTTCGCTCAAGAAATTTTTGATGTAATCAATGGCCTGGCGGCTTGTTATTTTGTCAAAAATGTTATTCGCAAAATCAGTCGAAATTTTTTTCTCTTGTAGTATTATGTATGAAAATAAAAATATATAAATAAATTTGCAAGAACCTTCTAATTTTAAGTTGCAGAATGCAATTACATCCAACGGTTGTGTCAAATGTGTAGAATTGGAAGGTAAGAAGATAAATCTAATATTGTTTTTCTGGCACTCTCTAATGATAGTTATATTTAAATGGCTTGATAGATTATCCCCAATTAGCACCTTTGGTCCATTAATTTTCTTGGCCCACGGTAAAACCATCTGTGTAAACCAGTCCTCAAACGCGTACTGATCAAACCACCCGGATTTTCTATTATACCGGGTACCGTGGGGTCCCCCGATACACCAGGCGTCATATAATCTCTCCGCTTTATACACAACATACGGGGCTAATAAAGTCCCATCTGCAGCGGCAGCGAACATCACAGATATTGAGGACTTCGTCGAGTTCATAATGCGTTCAGGGTATTTGATCCCTTTTCTAAAAATACATTTTGACGATCCAGGATCGTCCGTGAGATTCGTTTCGTCGTAGTTAAGGATCGAACTGGGTGGAATTCCTTCCACGTTCCTTCCTAAATTATCGAAATAATTGTTAATTTCTTCATCGTTTTTTCAGCTCTTGCTTTCTTAATGTTTTGGCAATGTCTGTTGGATAATAGATGTTTGTGTCTTGCAATAAAATTTTTGCACCAGTCTACACCGGGTAAATTATTTTTAAACTTCTTTAGACGGACACCTTCTTTGTCTAAATGACTCTTCAACACTATTCGCAATTCTGTCAGGGTTAAAGGGCTATATTCGGAACTGGCTATTATAACGTCGACAACAGTACCTATATGTATTTTTTTAACCTTATTTATTAAGGTTCTTCTAGGAATATTGAAGGTTTTGGATGCCTCAGTGTATTTCATTTGATTAGTTTTAATCAGTAGAACAGCTCTCTGCAATTGCTCTTCGGAATAGTCTTTATAACGCCGCGCACCCATTTGTCTCTTATATGTTCGAACCATTTTCTGAAAAAAAAATCTGATAAATATCTGGGGTAACTTTGCCAACCGCCAAAGCTATATGAAATTTGGCATCTAGAAAAATGTTAATAGCATAAATAGAACTCATACATGCATAGGTATAGGTGACGTTAAAATCAGAATTCAAGTTTCAATTGTTTTTATTTGACAAACCTTAGCATAGCAACATGATTTTACGACGTTAAAATAAAACTTTTACTTACATGACTAGCACATATTACACACCGCTTCGCCAAGATCCAGACTTGCACTGTATAATACTTGTTGGTCGCGTAGTGTTCTACCGCTAACAGTATTAAAGCAGCGTTGCCAGATTTAAAAATAATTATTTTTTTGTTTGTTAAGTGGCGGTCAGGCAAAGTTGCCCCGGTTGGCAAAATAACCTCAGTTTACGGTACTTATATATATGTATATATATATATATATATATATATATATATATATATATATATATATATAATGTGTTTTCATTCCGGGTGTACATCCGTTCACTACTGTCGTTCTGAAAAGAACTGTTTTTGCTGACGTTTCGCCAAAATCACATTTGGCATTTTCGAAGCTTTCTTTCTCGCGTCCGAATAGAGACTATATATATATATATATATATATATATATATATATATATATATGCGATATATATTTTGCGATTGTAATAATTACAAGTTATTACAATCACAAAACATTCGTAAAACTGACATGTTTCCAAGGTACGTACTCTGTATAATATTAATGTTGTTTTAAATGTATTTTTGTTTTCATGGTCATAGTTTGTTTTAAATGTAATGTTTTTTTGAGTGATGTTTTTTTAATACTGTTTTACTATACATGTTTTTATTGTAGAAAATAAATATCTTGAGAAAGCTCAATATAATGAGAGAAACGTCGATTAAATTATAGTTTTACTTCGCAATGAGTTAACCTATGCCCAAGAAAATAATTAACAGAATATTTATATATGGTTAAAGAAAAAAAAACGATATATATATATATATATATATATATATATATATATATATATATATATATATATATATATATATATATATATATATATATATATATATATATATATATATATATATATATATATATATATATATATATATATATATATATATATATATATATATATATATATATATATATATATATATATATATATATATATATATATATATATATATATATATATATATATATATATATATATATATATATATATATATATATATATATTTATATATATATATATATATATATATTTCACCCTGCTTAAATATCTCCTTAAATATAATTAATATGAAAAAACTTTACTTAAATTTTATTTATGATTTTTTGTGACCTTTACAACTGCTGTCACAAATTTTCTTATTTTTAATCCACTTTTTTGTATTTTTTGAACCCCCTAATATCTGAATAAAATTTTAATACTGTCAAAACTATTTTTTTCTTCAAACACCAACTTTATCAAGATTAGGGCACATTGTATATTTATTAATTTCCAGGTCTCTACAATTTTTTTAAATGACAATATGCCAAAGTTTAGAGCATGAACTCGTTCTTTTGCCCGCTCAAAATATTAAAAATTAACATGTATTACCTTTGATTAGGTAGGTTAAAATTTAGGTTTCTTACTAAATTTTTTATAATTTTTTTATTTTGAATTAAGAGTGTTTAATGTGTTTAATACACCAAAAGTTGCCAACAAAATTAAGTTATTAAAATATTATTTTTGCTAATGACACGATGAAAATTTTATACATTGTGGCCCAAGACAGATAAACTAAAAAGGAACAACACACCAAAAACATTTAATTTATTTTTGGGAATATGTTCTGCTTCATCCAATGCTGAAAAATACAATTTTTTAATTAAATTGATATTATATTTAGTTATCACAAAAAAATGTAAAGAATGAACTATTCATAAAAATGTTTGTTTCATATTTGAAATTAATACAAGAATTTAAAAACAAAGCCTTCTAGGCAAATTTTTAGTGCCTGTTATATTCGATGTATGGTATCTAGCATATGTATCTAAACATATCGAAAGGATGCGACCAATTACAAAATTAGTGCGAAGTCGTATCGTTGGGTAGATCAGGTCCATAGAAACGGCCCCATTTTCGCAATTTCAGATCCATGTAACCCACTATTAAACATAGTAATATTTTCACTCAATTATGCGGTATTCTGCCTTGTACATTATATTTTCTAATTTTGAGGTTCATTTTTAAAAACATATTTTATAAACGTTTCTTTCTTTTTTTATATAAGGGTACTTCACAATTTTTATATCTGACTATCCCTGTATAATACCTATCCAAGAAAAATGTGGATTTTATTTTGTTTCGAACCTAGAGGGGAATGTTGCAAAAATGAAAATTTGATATTGTTCTTATGGCACTTTCGTAACATCAATCCTAACAGATTCTGTAAGTATATATCATATAAAATATAATATCCTTAACCAAATGCGCTTATTGTTCTATCCTAAGTCAAATGTATAATATTTGTAGTAATAAAAAAACCCATAAATTCAATTCACTTGAGAAAACCTTTCTGTTATAAAAGAAAATCTGTTTGCAAAAGGATTCACAAAATTCTTAAATAAAGTCTACAATGACACTATGCTTTCTGAATGAAATCCTAAAGCTATATAGTAGTAAATCATTGCCAGAGTATTCATAACTTCTGTGGTTTTCTGTCGTGTACTACCAGACAATGCTTGTATGTAGAGAAAAGAATCAACAATGCGCGTTGCCCTAAAGTCAAACAATATATATGATCCACATAGGGTGTCATTATTAGGGTCTTTTATAACTTACCTGGTTGACAAATAGTTTAGTGGCTTTTCTGTCCTTTCTTTAAAAATAAAACTTTGGTTTGCTTATCTCTCAGCGTAAATGGGTATATTACAATACAGTGAGGATATCAATAAATGGCACTTTGTTTGATATATCAAGTATGCCCAATATACTAAGCATTCATACAAGAAGGTTAGTTACTTGTATTAAGATGATAAATTACGTTAGGGTGTAATCAACAAAAGTAAAAAAAGTAACTTATTGTTTGGCAACATTGTTACTTATTTTGTTTTTTATTTTGCCAATCCCCACTTGTTAGTAGTTAGTATTACCTTAAAATATATAACATAAAAATCTAAAAGATAATAAAAAAACAACATATCTATATTTACTTTTGCTTACATAGACAATGTCATTTAATTAATGTCGCCCTCTTCGGGAGGAGATTCCTCTCATAATATGAAACAAATAATAATAAGGCGCTACATTGCGTGGTTATAGAAGCCGATTAAAAATTATCCGCTGCTACAAAAATATGTTAAAAATGTACAGGATATTTTGAAGAAAATCAATTTCAATTAAAAGACTTTTTTCTTCCCTCGTAAAAGGAAACTATTGTAATCGTGAAAACATCTCCCTTTGAGATTTTTTCAGATCTTTTCTCAATTCCATCTGTGTGTCTGTCTTTCGGCCTCTCTGAATACATATATATATCGCGTAAATTGAATCCACTTGAAATTATCCGATCTAGTCCATCGACTTGAAAATCGCGATATTATATCCTGACATTTTTAAAGCAATCAATCAATATATGCTTTATTATCCAAGACCCTAAAATCTTATTGACAAAGCCATTATGATTATGCTTAACCCTAATTTTTAAAGATACAATAGAGTTAGAAACAAAGAAGTGTAAAAAAATGTGTAATGTTATCGAAAATAGAAAATATACTTACTCTTGTTTGCACTGTATTACTCTATAAAAAATCCTGCAATAATAATCTAACCTAAACAAAATATATACACACATACATATACAAGTAGAATTAAAATAAGTATATGACAATGGAAAGTAGCTCGACAAACAACACATTAACTCTCTTAAGCTAACTTTTTGTTGGAATTGGAGTTTGTTTCTGTTCTGTTTTTATTCTTTTGTGTGGTTTTAATTACTGTCGATAATAAATTAAAATGGCCACAGTTTTAAAGATTTGGTTAGAATAACAATTCTTCTAAAAATGTCGTTTTCCACAGCTTGCGTCTCTTTCTACACTGCTTGTTCCTTTGTTGTATAATAGTAAATTGAAGTTTAGGATTTATGCATCCGATCTAATATTACGTGATAAATAAAGTGCGGGACACGAAAGAAAACCGGGCGGTCCTTAAAATAAAGGTTCATAGTCTTAAGCAAGCGGAAAAGTAAAACTTGTGTAGGCAAATAAATTTTATGTTACTTTATTTGTTGTAATAGTTTGCCGCTTCACCTATAAAGTGCGCCAGCTAAGCGGTAGGGAAGATTAATCGAGGATTTAGTAAATTTCGCATTGGTCTACTTGTAACTGGGATGTGCCTAGAGTCTCCATGCACTTGCCGCTAGAAGGTTCTAGCTATTTTCAGTGGCACCTATACATTTCGAACATTTGTTTTCATTTCTATATAAATGCGTTGCGTTGAATTTGAGTTATTATTTCGAAGTAACGATGGCGAGCAAAAGAGGAAAAACAATTCGAAGCGGTGCACGTGAAGTTATTGCGAGCGTTATAGAGGCCTGTACTAGAGAAGCTGAAAATAATAATTTGACTATTGCAAGTCAAAATCGAACAGAACGCGCTGCATTTTACACTGGTGTTTCGGAAAGTAGTGTAAGAAAAATTCAAAGAGAATATAATGATCGCTCATTGAACCATCAGAATCACAGCCGTCAACCTCAAAAATAGCTTAGTTTTTTTTCATATATTTTGTAAAATTGTTCATAAAGTAGCTGTCAATAAACTGCTTCAAAATAATTAATTTTCTGTTCAATACCGGGTGTCAAAAAATATCTAATATTGCAATTAATATTTGAAAAACTACAGAACTCATATTTTTCCAAAATTAACACATCAATTTAGTTATAGTAGGGGAGCCAGCACTAATTCCAGTGAACAAGATTTATCAAAATTTTAGCTTATGCACTTCGACTTTGGGCTATTCGGGTATGCCAAAAGTGACCGTTTGTCTCCGTCATAATACTTTGTACAGGGGGCGTCATAGTGAAGTACTGTACAGGGCGTTTCCTAATTGCGTGCTAATGTTAAAGGAGGGCGATTCTTAGACCTTTTCAAGAAAAAAGTTTAATATGAACCTAAAAGTCTTAACTTTGGAGATAAAGGGTTTTAAAAAAACATTTTTTTTTATCCTAATTCTGATGCTATTATAGATAAATAACTGGGTGAAGCAGTTCGTTTCAAGTGGATGCAAGGTACGCTATACATATTACATACGTACTCTCTTTTCGCAATATAGCTAAAAAACTACTGGCCCGATTGATTACAAATTTTGGTCAATATGGGGATGACCGGTAATATTTTGGTAAACATCAAATATTCCGGAACAAGATGGTGGCCTAGTAAAACTTTTAAAAAATTATTACTGAAAAAACTAATTATTCACTTTACCTCAAATTTTGCAGAAAAATCTAGTGTTATATAAAAATGAACTTATAGTACATGACATTATGGTATGAATATAAGATAGCAAAACAAATTCAATAATTCAAAATATATTACATTTCGAGAACTACAATGTGTAGATAGAAACAAGTCACATGTGTATAACTGAAAATCTAAAAAATAATAAAATTGTGCTCTAGCACATGATATATATCAACAAACTACATCACACATATACTTAAGTAATAAATATACAAAGAAGTCAATTTTCAATTCACACACTTACAAATCGTTAGTCAAATTTAAGAATGGATGGTTATGGTTATTAATTCAAAATCGCCGTAAATGATACTATTTAAACACATTATCTAAGGTTCCCTAAATAAACAACAAAACCTGAGTAAAAACCACTTATTGAATTTATTTCAAAATATGGCCAAAAATCATTCCTTATATATATATATATATATATATATATATATATATATATATATATATATATATATATATATATATATATATATATATATATATATATATATATATACATATATATATATGTATATATTATCAATTTTGATCTCTTTTATGAGAAAATTTTAATTATGTAGTGTGCTGAAGATGTTTTTTTTTTAAATACATTTTAAACGTTCTTAGTTTAAATTATTTACCTGATTTTCTGAAAAAAATGGTACACCATGACTTTTATACCAGAATTTATTTGGTAGTTATGAAGGGCATTGATAGTCAAATAAAAAATCCGTTTGATGATGGTCGCTCGAACCCAAAACATAGGATCGGAAAATTACCCTTGGCGTTTTGTAGAAGAGAAAAAGTGACAATGACAAAGTGAAAATTATTTTCGTCTCTTATTTCAATTAATCCTAGAATTTTAAAGAAACCAAAAAACTGGAAAAAACAAAGCTCCAATAGAAACTTTAGTAATCTTGCGTAGCTGTAAAGAACAGAACTGAATAAAGTAATAAAACAAAAAATACTACAAGTCTCATAATCAGATAAGCTTGTCAATAAAATAGCTAAAGCTAGGGCGAGGCAAGGCAAGGCTTGGGCAAAAAGATAACGGAACTCTAAACTCTACGTATTTTTGTGAGAACAGTTACAAACAGATATAGGATTGTGCTATGGGAGCATCAATATCTAGTGTAATCGCGAAGATGGTAATTGATGATCTGGAGAAAAATATTTTAAGTAATGTAGGATTCAATACTCCTTTCCCTTTCCGGTACATTTATAATTGTATTACTGCTATTCCGGTTGATCAATCGGAAAACGTATTACAAACATTTAATCAATACAATCAAAACCTAAAATTTACTATTAAAGTTGTACAGAATAATCAAATCAATTTGCTAGATTTAACATTACTCAATGTGGGAAAAAACATAAAAAGAATAATTTAAATGGAAATATTTTATTAGTGTTTGGGCTAATTATTGTAATTACGCAAGGAATATAAGACCTCAGTTTTGTAGGTTCATGACAATCAGGCGAATTTTTACACCTCAGTTTGACCATGACTCATGACCATCTACAATTGACCCTCATTTTAAAACATCTTGTTTTAATGTTTTCAACATTAGGAAGGAATTAAGGTGACCTTTCATAAGATATGCTACTCGACGACCATTTCCAATTTTGTTTCAAAATGACGGCCAGTTTTCATTTATAAATTTACATACATATGTGATTTAATTTCCCGAAATTTAGCAACAATCACTATAGGTACGAAAGTTTATTGTGAAATTCTCAAAGCGCCACTGAAAATTAATGTATATGTTCAGTACGGAGAGCAAGAAAGTTTCAGGTAATAATACGTGGTATCTAGGTTATGTCAACTTATCAACATGGGAATAAAGTTGCAAAACCTTATATCTATTTCCCCCCGGATAAAAATGTATTTAAAACCATGAACTAAAAGTACAAAGTTGCATGCTACGAACAGTAGTAGTCCTGATAACATCACCAAAAGAATGTGTCGCGAGACCCAAAAAAGCGTTTTACTATACAGAATATAATATGTTAATTAGGTCCCAACCAAGCATACTATTTGTTATTAATTTTAGGCTAAAAAAATAGTTCTGTACCTATAAGTACACAAGAAGCGCAATCAGCAATTTTGCATGAATAATCGTGTAATATACACTCGACTCCGTGGTCGGTTCTATTTGCGAAATAATTTTTTGCGCGCTCAGGTAATTTTACACCTTTAATGAATTTGATAGGTCCTTTGTAAGTGACGTTTACTTGATCAAGAGGAGGTCAGTAAACAAATAAATATAAAACTATAAAAATCAATTTTTATTAAACACAAATTTGAAATAATAATTTTAACAATTATTAAAATGTATTGGAGCATCAGAACTCGAGGTTAATACAACATTTACTTCTGTTGATGGTATGGTTGGAGTTGTACTAACCCGCTGGGCTGCGATATAACTTTCCGTCGCCGTAGAAGTTCCTCGAGAATTCCCATTTAAAATCTTGTTTGAAAATTGATATTTATTTTCGACTGAATCTTTGACGTAACCCTCAGTTACAGAAGACGAATGCCACCCACCGTGTCTTTTTAGGTCTAAAATGTCTTGCCAGAATAATGACAAAACTTGTTCGGAATGCGCGTCTGGTATAAGTTGAGGGATCCGACAATTTTAGGCACTGTGCAATTTTACCCGGTCAACTTCCTATGGTATTTCCGCTCCTTACCTGATTAGTGACCTTTCCATCTCTCCTATGGCCACGAATAAATGAGCTGACTTTTCCTGTTTAGGTCATAGTGCTAGATATTTTCTATAAAATTCCAAATAATTAAATATCTCATTTCCTTGATTTGTTACTCCGAAAGTTCGTGATATATGAGTTTTAGTGTGGGTAATATTTCTATAATAAGCGCATCTTGATCTTCAGTGTCATTTAGTGTTAACGTAGCATATTTTGAACAATCAATAGCTTTATGCAAAAATAATGTGGCTTTAAACACAAAGTATTCAGCCCAAAAACTTCCTCGAGGCTTTTAGGTTTCATGTCTTTAAACAAAACAGACTAGCATTACCTTTTCTGTAATATTTTCAAAATTTTCTTGTTACACCACCTTGCGAAGAGCTTGAAGGTTGTCTCATATCTGCCTTTGAACTGCTCGGGAATTATATTTGAACATCCTAGTTGCGAAGCATTTTCTAAGTCTGAATTGTCACTTTCTTGAATCATAACGTGAATCGTAGCAAAAATCTGGGAGAAATTTCTAATTACAGTACATGTCACTTGACAATCAATATTCGCTCTCATAGTAAACAAAGCGAAAACTTTTCATATGACTCTTCGTTTTATGTAGTTTTAGAATATTAGGTTTTAAAGTATTTTAGTTTTAATTGAATTTATTCAATATTTGAATCCTCAACCAGTAAAGAATCCTTTCTGACCTTAATACTTAATATACTATATTTATTAAGGTATTGCAAATAATAAACATTTATTTATTTTTAATGCTTTCAGTATTTAAACTGTAAATTCTTCGGCTTGTCAGGAATCCATTATTTTATCAAGAAAAGTACGCACCCACGAGTATTACAAATACCTACATATATAAATTAAGTTTGGCTTGCTTTTCATTCTTTAATAAAAGAAAATATTTGTACACCATAGAGATTTATTACTATCGTGGTTTTTCTATTAACAAACGCACAGAAAGATGCAGTGACGATGGCAAATCGGATCTATTTTCGATTTTGAAATCAAATTATCCAATTTAGGGTCCAAATGTAATTCAAATATACCATGTAATTACGAAAAAACCAAACGTGATTATAAAAAAAAATACTGTCCCTTCAGACTCCATGAACCCGCTTATTATTATAATGAATTTGAAAATCAACCCAATTATGTCGTAATGATATCACATTCCATTGCCCTTTCGACGTTTCGACGATTATTTCCGACATACAATAAAAGTAAAAATGAGAAACACGATACTAATATATTATTAAGAGCGCGCACCTATGATTTTGATTATAGTAATATTGCTCCGTAATTTTGTCTATATTTATGGGCTTATGCTTATATAATGATCCATTTTAGGAAAAACAACAAAGATTTACATATATATATATATATATATATATATATATATATATATATATATATATATATGGTTTGTTTTTCTTAAAATGGATCATTATATAAGCATAAGCATAATAAACTATATTTTCTTTGTTATTTCCGTAGATAAGTACGGTGGCAAATTGAAATTTTGACCACAGTATGCATAAGTTAGGACTCATAATTTGACAAAATTTTACTTAACAGGGTCACTCCAGTGGCGTAGAACACGGGTCGCCACAGCACATTATCCCCCGGAACTTTTTAACACCCCGGTATATTTTATTTATTTTTAATGTCATTTTATTGGCCAGTTTATTTGTTAAAAATCTGCTTCCCCAGAAATTTCCTAAGGGAGGTTTAGTTTTCCAGATATTTTCACTTTTTTGCATGAATGTAGCTAAATTAATTCCAATTGGACAAAATTGTTTGAAACCCATTGTTATAAAAGCGCAGATAATTTATGCTAGATAAAAGGGGAAAAACAATAATTCTACAAGCATTAATAACAAATTATTTTGTTTATTTACGATAAGTAGATTAGTTTGAAAAAGTAAAAAAGTAACTTAATATTAATATAAAGTCATTTGTATAACTATGCTACTTAACTAAAATTCTAGCACATCGTTTAATCTCTTCTACAATTGCTGAAAATGGTTACCGTTTACGTCAATACATTTTCGAGCATTCCCTAAAAGTTTTGAGGAAGCGATTTGTAGTGTATGCCTTGCAAGGGACAAGTCGTTGCAGGCAGCATCAATTCTAGCAGTAAAATGGTCAATAGAGAGAATTGGTGTAGAATACACTTTTTCTTTCAAAATACCCGAAATACCATAATCCATTGGGTTTAAATCCGGCGAACGCGCGGGCCACTGTATAGGTGCATCTACTCCTCTTCCAATCCATTTTCGGGGAAATGTTTGGTGTAGCCACACCCTTACTTCCCTTGAAAAATGCGGTGGCACACCGTCGTGCACGAACCACATCTGTTGCCTCGTTAAAATAGGGACATCGTACAAAAGTCCTTACAAATTGTTTCTCAGAAAGTCCAAATAACTGTTGCCATTTAAATGCTCTGGTAGATAATAGGGACCTATAAAACGACTTCCTATTACACCTGCCCAAACATTTCTTTTAAACTGGTTTTGAACATTCATTACATGTATAGCGTGAGAATTTTCGTTTTGCAGCAACACCGGTCTACATTGAAATTCTCCTGACACTTATTTCTAGATTCTCTTCTACCAAATTCAAAATAGCTTCTTCATTTCTGACTGTCCTTACGTTCGTCGACCACGAAGAGGTGCAGCAGGTTTAAACGATCCATTTTCTCTAAGGCGATGGTCGACAGCTATGAAAGTTTTTCTATTTGGTAAATTTCTTCCAGGAATTTTTTGTGAATAGAGCCTTACTGCTCTTGCTGAGTTTCCTCCACATTCCCTAAGAAGTAAGTGCATATCTGCATATTCCAAATTAGTGTAAAACACCATATTTTTTAATATTGGAAGGGATCTTTACTAGTTGTTTTCAACACTAAATCAATTTAAGAAATAGTTTGACAGGCGATTCAGTTATTTTGTTGCTAAACAGTGTCATAGCCTAATATAAATAATTTATGTCGAAAAGCAAGAGCATGCATGGATCACATTTTTTACTGACAACACCGAGGACAATACTCACCTAGTTTTGACTTCGTAATCTAAGCCCAAATTAAAATCTGTTTAAACAAGGAAACTATTTTGAATTTGATAAAAGTGAATCCAGATACAAGGGTAAGGCAGTTTCTTTGCAACCAGTATTACTTCTACTTCAACTTATCGAACATGAAAAGCAATGGATTTGCTCCCATATGATATGACAAGCAAGGGTAATACAGAATTTTTTCACTAAATGACAGGTACGTCGAAAGTATTTGTCAGAAGGTCGCTTTAATAAACACAGCTTTAAACGTACTGAAAAAGTAGAAAATATGTGACGGGGACGACCCTAAAGAAAATTAATTTGCAAACAGATTTTCGACTTGGTCAGCCCAATATTTATTCATTCACATAATAATATAAACTGTTTTACATATTAAAATGCACTTAACAGTTTTATATTGAATAAGCTTAAGAAATGAGCAAAAATAAGTTCCACTTCTTTTAGTTTTAATGAAGCCAATCTGCCGGAAACTTTTGTGAATAAAGAATTGTTCTTTTTTTGAAGTTGGGTTTGTTATATATATATATATATATGTATATTCATATATATATATATATATATATATATATATGTATATTCATTATATATATATATATATATATATATATATATATATATATATATATATATATATATATATATATATATATATATTATATATATATATATATATATATATATATATATATATATATATATATATATATATATATATATATATATATATATATATATATATATATATATATATATATATATATATATATATATATATATATATATATATATATATATATATATATATATATATAATAATATATCTAGGTAACTGAAAATTTGAACAATTCCTTGAAAGGGGTTATAGTACAGCTTGTTTGCAACAAATTAAGTCTTATCAACTGTGGGTCGGAAATGAGCGGTTTCCGACTTATCGGTGTTTTAAGGTTTTATTGAAATAAATTTTTTGACTCATCTTCAAAACAAAAACTTATAAAAAACCTAATTTCTGGGCACTAAGTTGATGGTAAACAAGCGATCATTTTAGAGAAAAGCGCCAAACCAACATTCTCATCCACTTAGAAATAAAAGGCCTTAAGTGACTCTATTTTTTTTGTGTTTTTCCAAGATATCGATATGAATTTTTCGAAAAAATTGTATGACTCTGGGCGTACCAATTACCAAAATAGTTACAAGAATTCATCTGCTTTCGAAAAAGGTACAAATCTTATGAACTTCCCCAAAGATTTTCTTAAAAGTCAGTACAAAGCACAATGTTTGACTAACCTATTAATTTAATTTAATGATACATTTAAAGCAACGAAATCTATAATTAGTCAAAAATCATAACAAATGTTGAAAGTGACCAAACTCTGCAACTATATAAGAGTCTATACACTTGTGCATTTGTTTAGGTATCCAATGATGTGGTTTCTCAGTTCATCAATATCATGCACTAGAGTCTTGTACACTTTAGGTTTTAAATGACCCCATGTGGTAAAATCTAATAGATTCATACCCGGTGACCAAGGTGGCCAAAAATGTGGGCCGCTTCGACCTATCCAACGTTAATGTTAGTCTAAATAACGGCGTGCTCGGGTAGTACTGGGAGTACTTCTCTAAGAAAATGAGTGTATATTTAAGGTTTGTGGTAAAAAATGCGGGCCAAGTGAGTTATCACCTAGGATTCCAACCCATACATTCAGAGAACACTGTTGTTGGTGTTGAGCTTCAGCTAAAGCATGTGCATTTTCTGCTGCCCATATATGGTTATTGTGATAGTTAATGGTCTTTGTCAAAAATTCGAGATCTTGATGAATCATTTCCAAAATCCAACGAGAAAATTCTAGGTGTCTAGAAAAATCATGTGGTAACCTGAACTCCTGGTACGTGATGTAGATATAATAACACTCGCCGACAAGATTTTTCTAACACAGGCCAGCTCATTATTTTCACAATGGAAATACCCTCCCAATAATAAAAAAATTATTCCGAAAGCCCTAATACGTACCATTTTTTAATAGCCTAATTAGAACCTTTTATATTGGCAGGTAAACAATTTTATTGTCGGGCGGCTAAAATGGGTCAATTCTACAACAGAAAAATTACCTAGACTGGGTTGTTTACAACATTAGACATAAATTGAGTGGTTCTCTGTGTATCGATAAGCAAGTGTACGTGAGGACGAGAATGTCGAGTCAAACGCGCCGAAGTTGCAAAATTTCTCCTGACAAATTTTGTTATATTTGTGGAGAATCAGGCCATTTTCCGAAAATGTAAAAAAGCCTACTTTAAATATTTTGGTGTGTTAATTGGGGATCAAGATAAGCGGTGGGCTGTGTCAGTTGTAGTGTATCATTGGTGCAGTGGATGAAGGGAAAGGGAAAAAGTATGCCTTTTGCAGTTCCAATGGTATGGCGAGAACCCACCAATCATCCTGACGATTGTTATTTTTGCCTGATAAAGACTGAAGGTTATTCCAAAAAGGAAAAGCACAATATAGAATATCCAAATTTGCAATCTTCCATACGACCTTTTCCTCATAATGCAAATTTGCCAGTGCCGATTGCGCCTTTAAATTGGCAAGCTATTGATTTGGGATATAATGGAGATAACGCATCATCAGGCAGCTCAGAAGAACGGTGCACCGATCCCACTTTTACTACACGTCTCAGTTCCGGCGAGCCACATTTGATTGTTCAAAGTGAATTAAATGATTTAGTACGTGATTTGGGGTTATCCAAGCAACAGTCAGAACTTCCAGGTTCCCGTCTTAAGGAATGGAACCTATTGGCCAAAGAAACAAAAATTACGCATTTCAGAAAAAGAAATGCTATGTTTTCTGAATTCTCCAGTATGGAAAATTCGTTGTGCGCGTATACTGATATAGACAGTTTAATGCAGGAATTTGATATTGAATATTCTCCCCGTGAGTGGCGCTTATTCATAGACTCATCTAAATATAGCTTAAAAGCTGTGTTATTGCATAATGGAAATTTAAAACCCTCTATACCAGTTGCTCATTCAGTTGCAATGAAAGAAAATTATGAAAATATGCGCACGATTTTGGATAAAATAAACTACAATATGTATAAATGGCCGATATGTGGGGACTTAAAAGTTATAGCGATTTTAGTGGGACTTCAGGGGGGATTTATAAAATATTGCTGTTTTCTTTATTTATGGGACAGTCGTGCAATAAATCAGCATTATGTAACAAAAATTTGGCCAGAAAGAAGCGAATTTCAATCGGAATCTCAAAATGTTCAATTTATACCTTTTGTTGATCCCAAAAATGTCCTTTTGTCTCTTCTTCACATTAAACTTGGGCTGATGAAAAACTTTGTGAAAGCTTTAAATAAAGATGGATGTAAATACCTAAGACAAGTCTGGACGATGTGAATTTTACGGAAAAGCTTACCAGGCAGGAACTCAGAGCATGGAATTCATTTGTTAATGTAGTAAGAGGATTGTTGAGTAACAATATGGATGAAAATTATGAACAATTAGTCAATGAACTCTTAGATGCCTATAAAGCGCTTGGTGCCAGAATGTTATTAAAAATTCACTTCCTCCATTCCCATCTGTCATTTTTTTCCTAAAAATTTAGGAGCTGTTAGTGACGAGCAGAGTGAAAGGTTTCACCAAGATATCAGAACAATTGAAATTCGGTACCAAGGACGATGGGATCTAGCCATGATGGGTGGCTACTGTTGGTTTTTGAAGAGAGAAGATAGGACACCTCATAAACGGAAAAAATAAAGTTTAATTAGTCTTTAAAGTTAATATTTTTCTCGTTTGCTTACGTATGGTATGTTTAATAGGCGAAAACTGTAAACATAGTCAATAAACAGGGTTAAGAATTTTCTGAAATCATTTTTTTCTATAGATATTAAGTATCGTAACATTCGATATAGTTCTACAATTCTAACAAGAAAACCCTACGTGCTACAACTTTCTGTTTGTCATTTTCGTATTTGGATAGGTCCATTCTATTAGATTATACTATTCTGATTTGCGTTACAACAAAAATTTTTTTTTGTCGGCCAGTGTAATTGATCCTTCAAAATAGCCCACAGAGTCACATGATTGATATTTAACTGCGAAGCCATTTTTCTAGTTCTGGTGTCCGGTTGCACATCAATTAAATTTAGTATTGCTTAATAATATCGTATTGACAACCACAAACATTCTTCCTTTTTTCAAAGGTTACAGGTTCCCGTAGTCGCTGATGAAGGTCTGCAAATAATGTACGAAGATGTGCGTCCGTTGAGGAAGCACTCCAACGCACATCCTGGATGCTTGTAATGAACTGCCATAAGCAAGACCATAAATGAAATCTTGATGAAATGGATTGAAGTTGCACAAAGATGTACAATACAACGTATTTTAAATAAGATTACAAGATTTAACTGACATCCGATCGAAAGGCGACACTACTCTACTACAGTGCAGAAGTATTCGAAATGTGTAATTTAAACTAATTCAAATAATTTAATACACACTGATAAACGAAAAAGGTTAAAAGATACTTATTAGTTAAAGTTTTTAAGATCGTTAAAGATAGGAACAAAACAAAAATCTCTGATTTTAAATAAAGTAAACCCAGTACTTAGCTCGATAAAATGAAACGACTTGTAAGTATCAAATACGACATCAGATATTGAATTACCGATGTTTTCGATATTATCATATAAACAGATGGTTTTTATTTTTTTAAGTGAAATCCAAACGTCGAGCGAGAAAAAAAGAAGAAAAATCTAATCGCAAAATATTTAAATAAAATAAAGAATGCGGATCTAATGTACGCAGTTCACCTAGAAACAATAGTAACGAAAATGTCGGTAAGTGTTGTTAACTAGCAACGAACAGTCAAAACATTTTAAATTTATCTGTAATTATTCAACCCAAGAAAAATTAACATTATTAAGCGGTATTTTGCCTGAAACAGCGTGAGAGCTGTATCCGATATGTGCTCACTACGTTGATAGACAAATTCCGACAAAATCTACAATTCAAATAATAATTGAAAAATTTGAAACCAAAGGAACTGTATTTAATAAATGGACTTGTAATGAACCAAAAAACAATAATAGCCACGAGGAAAGAAATTTGGACGTGTTACTGTAGAGGAAAATAAAGGAGTTAGTACAAGAAGCTTAGGGGATGTATTAGGAAAACTCTAATTAACTGTATTGCGAACCTTAAACAAATACAAATTACTCCTACAAATATGCGAAACATCAAGTGCTTAGGGAAACGGATGAAATGCGACGGAGTTTTGTTTTGAGGTAATGGAAAGGGCTAATAGTAACAAAGATTTTTTGAGAAATATTTGTTTTTCTGATGAGTGTTCTTTTATATTAAACGGTGAAACAAACGTTCAAAACTTTTGATATTGGAGGCAAGAGAACGAACATCGTATTGGGCATGCCAGTACACAGTATCCACAAAAGGTAAACGCTGGAATTTTTAAACAGCATATTACAGGCCTCTTTTTTCTGGAAGAAAACCTTACAACATTTTTATTTTTGGAATTATTACAAAATCATGTAGAACCCGCATTAGAAGAATTTGTCCGTGAAAATCAATAAATCTGGTTCCAAATTGATTGATGTCCAGCTCACAACTCTCAAATAATTAGACAACATTTAGAGGATTTCTTTTGAGGCAACGTAATTGGTACAAATTACACCACTAATTGTCCATCCAGGACTCCCAACCTTTCTCCAAACGGTCTTTTTATGGGGGTCGTTAAAAAATGACTTTACCGAAACATTTAAATCGAAAATTTAGGGGAATTAAAAATGTAATTCGCGCAGAATGCGACAAGATAATATATTATTATCAATTGACCAATATATTATTATCAATTGACGAATGTAGGAAATTTTATGATTACTTGGAATAATGTTTAGCAGTTAATAGGGGCCTATTTTATTTCGATTAGATACGCGAGTTTTCTAATAATTGCCTTTTGACTTATTTCGAATTATGAAATATTTTGTGTTTTACTTTTAAGTTCTGCCTGACCCTGTTGAAGTTTTAGTTAGATTATTGTGTCTATGTTATATTGACATAGTGTCTAAGTTTAGTCAAGTAATTTTCTTTGCCTTTTCTGGCTCCGTTTCTATAGTTGTTTTTTGGTTCATCACAAGTGCATTTATCAACTACAGTTCCATTGATTTTAAAACTTTCAGTTAAACTTTGATTTATAGATTTTGTCAGAAAATGCCTATCAACGAAGTGGGTAGCAAACCTATCGGATAATTATTTTTTATTATTTCTAGCAACTTAGCACTATTAAACTCCGATTTTTGGTAATTTAGTTATTTTTTATAATCATAATAAATATCTAGGTACTTTATTATTACAATGATGCGATATGCGCACATATGCTTCTACAGTCTTACGGGACGTAATATCGGACAGTATGTTAGCATCATTTGTCAAAATAAGATTGGTTAAATTATTTATCTCTAGACGAAGTGACGAACTTATATTTCGGATAAGAGAGCTTTCCTTCAACTAAATAAATACAAATTTTCTACAGGAGACGAAGCTACGCGATGGTATGATTAATGTGAATCGACTTATTTGACTAAAACTATTGATTTGAAATGTCACTGTGGTACTGGTACAACAGGGTCGCATTAATAACACTTAACAAATACATTTTTAACCAAGGAGGCAATATTTCACCACTTTAAAATTTACATTGGATATATATATATATATATATATATATATATATATATATATATATATATATATATATATATATATATATATATATATATATATATATATATATATATATATATATATATATATATATATATATATATATATATATATATATATATATATATATATATATATATATATATATATATATATATATATATATATATATATATATATATATATATATATATATATATATATATATATATATATATATATATATATGACGCTACCGAAACCACCAATTAACACTTTTGTTTTTGATGGTTATTTTATTATGTTGTTAAACAGATATTTTTTAAGACAAATTGATTGATTTTTAAAACGATTTTTGCAAGAGTCTTATTTTTTATTTAATTAATTACCTTTAAGTGATTAAATTAATGTAATTAGCCTATACTTATACACCAAGGCAACTATACTGACACAAAATGTCTTCTTAGGATGCATTTTACGTAAAATTCATCCGAATCACTGTGTGTACAAACAAATTGCTTGTAATGAAATTATTTCTTGTATGATAAGGTTTTATTGGAGAGAAGACAAGCATTTTATTAACGTGGGACATAGCACTTGAAACTTAATTTACTCCTACATTTATTTATTTAATGAAGCACTACAATTAGTATAAATAAATATTTAAATTTAACTAATAAATATAGGGAAGTAATAAAAAATCGGTTTGATAATTTTATACATTAGTTCAAAAGTAGTCGTGTCGAATCAGAAGAACGTAAATTCCTTCCGTAACGGATTCGACCCTTACAGCTGCCATTGGTGACCTTATGCTAGGTAAAGTACAAGGGACTGACATAGCCGTGGCAAATATTCCTAAATAAAAATACTTAATAAACTTCAAAAACATAGCCGTAGCTCATATAATTCTCCCTGACATTTTGATATACAATAACCCCGTTTTGTGCTTGGGATGGATGGCGTAATGGATTTTAGCTAATATGCTTAATAAAACGCTTGTTAATGGTGGGATAAACAGAACTTTAAATACATTAGTATTTTATGTTTATATTCCGATATATATTTCTCCAGTGTATTTTAATAATTTTGAAAAAACTGATCATAAAGCCAAGAGTTTGCATATAATTTGTTTCTCGGCTCTTTATTATATTATATAATATAAATTAATAATAATAATAAATCAGCTTTATGCAATCTCGACAAGATAAGCTACGAATGCGATTTTGTAATTTGTATGGCAGTGTGAATAAACATCGAAAAAAGACATCGTTGTCTGATTGAATCTAACATATTATATAACTATAGGTACCTAATATAAAGCAATAAATTACTCTACGAGTTAAATCGAGATTTTTATTATAAGGAAAGGCAAATCTAATAATTAGCATTGTAGTTCATGGTCGCCAATAAGTTACTTAGTAGTTTGTTACTAGAAAGTATTCGGCTTAGAAAAAAATAGGAAAAAAGTCCGTTAATTTGCCTAGTAATATGTTTAAATATTGGGTAAAATTCCATTTGTAGCGGAATTATGTACGAGGAAAGTTCTGCGTAAAAAAATATTGTTTTTTATTTATTTGTAATTATTATTATTATTTATTTTTTATAACTTTATTTACAGAGATCCCATAAAAAGAAGGTTTTATTTCAGGAAATTAAATGTTACCGAATATTTAAACATTTTATTAACCTGCCATTTTGTTTTGTCATGCTGGATTTGCACTAAAATTTTACTGGTTTATCCCTGTTTCACACTCGATTTTTGTGTAAAATTTCAAATCCATTGGATAAGTACTTTTCTGGTATGAAATTTTTAAACAATTCATTTGTGGCCATAATGGCTTCACACCAAAATGTTCGCATTTATCCATATATGACATTTGATTTTTGTGTAAAATCTCAGGTCTATTCGATAGGTAGTCTGTTTTTTTCTTAACAATTTGTGAGGCGCGCCATTTCTTTTTTTGGCTTTTTCGCAACTGAATAGAAATATCTAACTTTAAACTGAAACAAATATTTAATACAATTACATATCTCAACATGTGGACTAGTCTGGCCAAAGAATATTTCCAAACATAATATAAAGAATATTATTTAAACAAAAATAAAAAATTGTGTCATTTACCTAAAATTTTGAAATTAGTTATTTTCTATTATAAATACTACTACCCTTGCGATGATCGCACTGATGAGAAGATAGATAAAGCATTTGTACGACTGCTATGTGTGTAAATAAACGTAAGATCAATTAAAAAAAATTTTGTTTTTGCTTAAATAATATTTTTTATATTATGTATCGGAATATCCGTGAGCAGACTCGTCCACATTGCCTGTTAACATGTTTAGAGAAAAACAAATAATTTAGGGATATTTCTAAAATTAACTGTTAACGTGAAAATTGCACTGAAAACATTTTGTCCTCTGTGGAGATTTGCGACATTCCGCCATATTCTCATTTGCCATTTTCAAGTGATGTTGGAGCAACGGCATAGACAGTGAGGGGAGAGGGGCAGCTGCCCCCGGACCTGTCTAAAAGTTTTAAATATTAGTGTTACTGAAGAAGCTAGATAAAAAATAATAAAACTTATATTAGATATATACTTGTTAAATTGTTTTTTCTCCGAATGACATTAGAAACAGTTTTTAATGACGGTTCACAGGCCAAAAGGTGTATTTTACTGCCTAGACAGTAGACACTTTCATTATTATGCAATGTTCAGAAAATAATGCAAATTAAAATGTAGTCAAAATTCACAATGATGATAGGTAAACACGCAAAATAATAATTTGGCTTAAGGTTTAAATATCAAAATAACACAATTTTGATGGTTTTGTTTTCTCCAGAAACGTTTAATGTCATTCGGAGAAAGAATTAAGAAAAAAAATTTCATTTGACTGAAGAAGTGAGATCAAGAGTTTTATTAAAAAGCAAAGCTACCTTACGGAAAAAATCAGGACAAATCTGTTTCGGAAAAATTATGTAAAATACACACCGAATTAGGGTAAATATAGCAAAATTGATACTTTCATTTTTTATTCAACAACTATTTACAATAATTGACAAACCTTTGCGATAACCCAGGTTTGGGTCATATTAAATGGATATATAGTCAAAATAACTGCAAAAATCATCTGCTCTCTTAGGGTTTGTCAGCCGGTTCTTTTCGTGGGGAACCTTTGTTGCTGCCACTTGTTCTACTAATTTCCGAAACCAAACACTGTCGTTTCCTCCGATTTAAATCGTAATTTAAATAAAATTGTAAGATTTCTAGTTGGAAAGGTTATGTCGATAGAAAAAATGGCAGCTTAATAGTCAAGCCAACATAGCGTTCTTTTAAATTTATTCGATTTTACAAACTTAATTGCCAGAATGGTGGCAAAGCGTTAGTAAATGATTCTTCCTAAGTTTTTTTTTGTCATTTGTATTTTTACATCCCCATACTTGTGAAATTAACCTGAATAGTTTACTGCCCCTTCCCAACAAATTTGTCTAGCTACGCCACTCTGCTGCAGTAGACATCCTTCTGCTTGAACGGATTGATTCCCGGTATATTTCACTAACAAGTTGTCCGAGAAAATGTGGGCAATATTGTAGATACAAATAGAACAAGCAAAAAGATTGCTAGCTTGTCATTATTATTTTATCCTAAACTGCTAACCCATTGAGATATTCGGTTTTACACCTAGGATGTAGGAAACAATTTTACCTTAACGATTTTAATATCGTTTGTAATGACTTAACTAACTAAACTGCTTAAAATATTATAAAAAGTTGATAGGCGGCATGTCAAGGAGGCCATGAATAAATTATCTTTAAAAGTTTTCACTGTACAACTTTGAGCTGCAAATGAATAATTCACTAAACTTTATAGTTTCTTGTCCCCAGATATGTTTAAGAAAAAAGAGGTTCTGTTTATCATTTTCGAAAAATTGAAACGTTCAAAAAATGGCCTTTTAGGAATCACTGCCATCAAAGTTAGATTAAAGGGATATAACTGACATGCCGTGTGAATAGTAGATGGAAATTTCCGTACTTTGATAGCAATCATATGATCAGTCATGCTGAAGTACATTTTACAGGATCTGGTAGGATTGAATACATTTTGATTTTTACTTTTTTGGTTTTGTTAGGAAGCTTATTTTAAATTTACTATATTTGAACAAAAAAAAGCGTGCTTCAAAATTTTCCATATATAACCAACAAACTTCAGAAAGATCATTAATTTTTATACAACAAACAGTATTCCTAAATTTGAACAAAACGGTTTAACGATAGTTTTATTAACAAACCTGGTGCTAACCTAACTCGGTATGAATCACAGGAAACTAAATCGCTTTCGTCAATCACGCCACTTTAGAGTGCGCGCATATTTCAAATATGGTTTTAGCAAGTGATTTTATGACTTTAGTGATGGTTTTATCGACGAACCTGGGCTAACCTAACGCTAACGGGACATATCCACCTAACAGTATAAGTTTTGTTGAAAAAATCCTTGTTTTAATGTATGACTCCGAATCTGGTTAGAAGACCTAACCAATCCCAACTTAACCTAATCCGCATTTTTATTAATTATAATTCAAAAAATACTTAAATTACTAACGATAACAAAACCAAATAAATACCCAATTTTCCTTCCCACAAAATATGTGTAGAACTGGTTGCCTACTTAATGTGGAACTTACGCTAAATACTTTGGCTTTAATGATGGTGCCTCAGCGCTCCGGTGCCTTCGTGGTGCTAACTAGGTACGAATCCACCTAATTCCTTTCCACTCTGACTTGTACCAACCCATTTATACGAAAAAAAAATTACTGGCATATCAAAGAATATAAGAAAATTAAATGCTAAAAGAACATGCAGTTAAGTTAGCAGAGTTTAGATACAAAACAAGCTTCATATTTTAGGTATTCTGTTAGAGAATTATTCATATTGGTAATTTAAAAAAAAATCCAAATTTAATAAATATATACTAGAAATAAACAAATCTTTCAAAATACACATATATTAACTTACAACAATAATCGAATGCATAAAATGTACCGGAATTTCAACTCCAAATGATTTGAAAATTCTATTTTTACATCTCTTTCCTCAGTGGCGAATAAAACACAAAGATGTAGGTTTTTTCATAGATCTATGCTTCATAAAACAGAAATAAAACTAACGACACCAGTTTATTCTTTTGAATGCTATAACTGTGATGAAAATAAGGCACAATGTCACGAAGAATGATGTTAATCTCCTTAAATACATTTACTTACTCAGGATTCAATCGTAATTCTTCCACTAGAAGTGTTAAATACTTTACATTTTTATGATACATTTTAATGTGCTGAGATTCTTTGCAAATGGAACAGAAATTATTCGATAGTTCATTTTATTATTAATTTTTTGGTGAATAACTCTCACACGTCTTACTAGTTACGTTATAAACGACTGTCATATTGACAAATAGTTTTGATCTCGTTTGCCAAGAAAGCTGTTGTGAATTCCATGACTAACTTTAAAAAATATTTTTTGGAATACGCAGTATTTGCAATTATTTTACCCACAACAAACAATATATATCCCGTATTTCACTTTACTAAAAGATTGTTTATAAAATAAATTATTAAAACTAATATTAAGTCGTTATATTATTTGTATACAACTTAGGGAATTTAAAAAATAAGTATACCTGTATTAATTTTGCATTACTTCTTTTATCACTTCCTACTGGAATTGCCCTTAGACTTAGTATGATAAATATAAATAATCAATTTATTTTTACCCTTTTTACCTCTTTTATCAAATAACTCATTTTGCTACTTATCACGTAGATATACTTTTTTGAAGATAACATGTTTTTTAGATTTTTCTTACACTTCATTTTTGACGAGCCTGAAAAAAAAAATATATATATATATATATATATATATATATATATATATATATATATATATATGGGAATGAACTAACAACAAAATAGTAAACTAAATTTTAAAAAATCGGTAAACATCCTTTACCAGGAACTTCTCTTTTATTAGAAATAGTAAACCAATTTAGTTCAGAACATTGTAACAGTAAACCAATTTAGTTCAGAATATTGTTATTTAGTAACACATATATACTGTTTTTTCAAACATTTTTATTAGGCGCAATTTTGTTCCATCATATTGGACGCCTCCCAATAGTTTACCAGTTTCTACCTATGCAAAGAGTGACCCAATTTAGTTCGACATTTTTTCAAAAGTGGACTCAGCCGACAGCGCAATAACTTGCAAACAATTTTAATTTTTTATTTGTCAGATAATTTTTGCATTAAATTTTATTATAGAACCTCCCTCACGCTTGGATTAATAATCGGGAAACGTTTCTTGATCGCAAAGGAAATTTTCCGGAAATAAGGAAGGTTAGGAAGATTATACGTGAAAATTTGGATAATTATTTTCTTTTTCACACCATCGCCGATTTTGAACATTTTTTTATAATGGTGGATTTTGGGTTCCTGATCACGAGTCCGAAGTCAATTTTTCTTGGCAACGTTTAATTCTTGAGTTATTCATCCTCAAAGTTCATAAACATCCTAAACCCAATTTACTATTTTATGAAAATTCCCTGGTTTTATATGGAACTTCTACAACCAATTATAAAAAGACGTAAAATAAACTCTCTTTTGGTTTTACGTGTCTTTTTTATCTAAAAAATTGGAGAACATTCAAATTTCTTCATATTTTTGGACTAGTAAACTTTTCTTGTGAATGAAAAACCATCTAGACACTACCTTAAAGAGAACTAATTGATACAAATTAATTATGGACACTTGTGTTACATGCATAAGTAGATTGGTACCAGCAGGAACGTGAATGCACTAGGTGGATTGTTAACAGGGGACCGATGCCGAATGTTAGACTTCCGCCAGTGATGCAGTTCGTTGTTAATTAGTGTTGATCCTCTTTTCTTAAAACTATATTGATGATACCTACGGCACCTAACCTGGTGCTAACTCGATACCAATTCACCTAGTGCCTTCACCCTCCTGCTGCTACCGATCCACCTTACGTATGGAACAAAAAAAAACAGAATTAATTTGTATTACAATGCCTATCAGATAATGTTAATTGTTTGAATTAATATGTTTTTTTAGACCTAAAAAAGGCCTTCGATACCATATCGCATAAAATATTACTAGAAAAATTACACTGGTTTGGCGTACGTGGAATATGTCACAACTTATTAGAATCTTATATATCGCGTAGAAATATCAAGGAAAAGGTAAACAACGAAGTAAATAATGAGTATGATATAAAACATGGAGTACCTCAAGGCACAGTTCTAGGACCTGTTCTTTTCACTGTTTATGCTAACGGCTGAATCGTGGACAGAAACGTTAAGAAACGCATAAGATGGTGTTTTAAAAGCGAAACTGTGGCTGTGTCAAAATCTGATAACACTTAGTGCTCAAATCTTTATTCATGCTGTTTTCAATGACAAATCATAACTTGACTACTTTCACTAAGATTAAAGTGTACTCTGTACGCTACACAAAAAACTTGTCGACTGTTCATGTGACTTGCATATTCTACTAAGGGATAGTATTAAGTAGGTTGGTGTCATACTTGATAGTAATTGTAACGGAATAATAATTGCGCTATAATTTAAATATGAAACTACTAAAACAGTATATCAGACAATAATAGAATATATTTTGAACGACTGCCTTGTTATTTGTGCAGGTGCATGTAATAATTCTTTGAATTCAGTTGAAATAGTTCAGCCATTCATTTTAAAGGTAATGCTGTATAAAAAGAAGCGATATTCTAACGATCTCTTATACATGGAGGCAAATGTTCTATCTATTACGTTAAGAATATTTTGAGATATATTCTACAGAACGAAAAATATAAAACTCACACTAAAAACAAGAATGGTGGCTAATAATAATTATAATTTAACCTACTGCCAAAGAGATTTAAAAAAATAACTGTAATTAAACATTAAGAATATGCAGGTAATTGGATAACGAATAATTTTATCAGGGATGAACCGAAGAGAAAATAATGAGGGGGGGGTAAGTAAGAAAAACGCAACTGATAACTAAGAAAAAACAAAAAAAGGTCGTCGCACTTTTGTGTAGCTTCCTAGTATCAATCGCACATATTTTGTTATCTAGATCTGGACCCTTCAGCTTTGAACAAAATTATTTTGATTTTTTTACCAAATACGATTTTGCCAACAGAACAAAATATTGGAGGGACGCGCTCCCCCCATATGCCCGTCTCTGATGTCAATATAAAAAACTACATTTATATTTGTTTTAATAGTCATCTAGTAGTACATAATTATGTGTTAGTACAGCTATACTACATATTTGTTAATGGGATAGGTGACAGAATTTATTTATAAGGCTAAATGGGTTTTAATTAGTTTATAATGAAACATTACCACTTTGTAAAAAAAGTAATTAATTTATTATTTGTAAAAGTAAACATAAATATAATTAAATAACAGAATTATGGTAGTATTTCCTTTATTCTTACTTATTTCATTTCATTTTCATACTCATACAATTCGGTTTTAGATATTTTTTATATTTTTATATTAAACTTTTTAAAATTGTGTAGGTGTTCAGATGTTAAAAACAGTAAAAGAATACTCATAAAGAAATTACTAGTTGCCGGTTATGAGTGTCGTTTCCTGGCAGCCCAAAATAAGTTATTTAAATTGGAGAATTACCACAATACCTGATAGAGTAACTTAGAAAGTAAACTGAACCATCAGCCATATGTCAAACCACTTCCTTGTGCTAATGTCTTCGTAAATATAGGAAACTCAGTTTATGTTGCGGTTAAACTAGATATTTCACCCTTATCATTAATTATAGGTTATGACTAATTTATTTTAAAACGGTTTGTAATTTAACCATGTGTGTATTTAAAGCCCACATTAACTGGCAAAAGTTATATATTATATGGTCACACTTTTAGACAAAAGAGTATGATTGTAACTAACCTTCTTAATGAAATTCATTAGAAAGCAGCGGCGTACCGTGAAGATTTTCAGGAGTAGATAGGCCTAAAAGAAAAAAATTTAGTATTCTCCGAAAGAGAGAAAGAAAGGGGTAAATACTTATAACGAAATTAATTATGTATTTGCTGTAGTGACAAAAAAACGCCAGCAATTAAAAATATATTTATATATCTTTGGAAAAAGAAACCAACTTTGTGTTTTGTACTGGCTGAATTGATCAAAGGCTAATTTTAATATTTTAATATTTATTATGGAAAAGCCATATTTCACAAGTAAACAATAGATTCTAAATAAAGGCAAAAACAAAATTGCTTTATATATTAAAAATATGTTCACATGTATATATATATATATATATATATATATATATATATATATATATATATATATATATATATATATATATATATATATATATATATTGAAAATGAAATGAAATATGTAATGCCTTTTATATTACAATTCTAAAATAATAACTAAAAATAAAGCACATACCACCATAATACCTGTTTGAGAAAAATTAAATATATGTTTACTTCTACAAATACAAAAATGAAAATAATTTTGTTCAAAGCTGAAGGGTCCAGACCTAGAAAACAAAATATGTATGAATGATACTAGGTAGCTACACAAAAGTGCGGCCTTTTTTTTTGTTCAGTTGGGTTTTTCTTACTTACTCCCCCACATTATTTTCTCTTCGTTGCATCCCTGATGAAATTATTCATTATCCAATTATCTGCATATTCTTAATAATTGTTTCAATTTTTTTTTAAATCTATTTGGCAGTAGGTTAAATTATTAGAAACCTCTATGTAATTTTCAGTCATCATTCTTGTATTTAGTGTGTGTGTTATAGGTGTTTTATATTTTTCGTTCTGTAGCATGAATTTTAGTAAATTTAATAAATTTAAAAATATAATTTACAATATATTCTAGAGGCTTTTTACCGTAATTTCATCTTGTCCACTGCTTGATTTCATTTCAAGTGTGTTTATCTGCTTAATTATATCTTTTCTCGACATTGGTTCATTGATTTATTAAACATCTCATCCTCAATTTTTTGAGCTAGCTGAACTATGAGGTGTGCCAATTTCATTCCAATTTTACTAAAAAATTTTGCAGTCATCAGTTATACCACAGAAAATATAGCTTAAACGCAGCAGATGGATAATCATATGGTGAAAACGCGTGGCATGAAATGTTCACGAATTCAGGAAAGCCGGTGAACATGTTCGGAAATCTTCGATGTTGCAGCCGCATTGTCATTGATGCTGGATACTACTTATGGTTTTCTAGGGAGAACTGTCCGGCTTTTTTAATCTTTTATAAAATGAAAATACAGGCACATTCGCGACATAAAAATTGAACTAGATGGTTTCCAGATGGGCTAAATGCGAATACTTGTGTAAATTCAAGAAGAAATTCCACCGTTAGGCTTTTTCGGTTTTCTGTTAGATACCAGATAATTGTGAAAGTGGATTTTTAAGTTATTATTTCGTCCAGATATACTGCCATTATAAACAAATATATTTTCATTTTGTAATTAAAATAAAGAATAGACGTATAACAGTATAGCACAAAAAATTTAAAAAATATAATTTTTAAACGTAATTGTGGACGAGATGAGCTCAAAATGAAAAAAGTTTAATGAAAAATACTGAGTAAGATTAACATTTTTATTAATATTTTAGGAAAGTAGGGCTGCATAAACTTGAGAGGATGAAAATATAAAGGCAGATCAGGAATTTTGACGTTAAGAACAACTACTTCTCTTAAACGTGGGCGGGATGGGGCCAAAGGGTCGCAAGATGGTTAACTGAAAATGTCGGATAAGATAAATATTTGTATTAATTTCTCCAAACAAAGCGGGATAGGTTGGGGGGTGTCTGCGGAGGCTTAATTGAAAATATCATATAAGATTGTATCGACATCTAGGAGAAAAATATTTGTATTGTTTCTTGAGAATGGTTTGGAGTGAATTGAAAATGTCGGTAAAGATAATTTTATTAATTCTTCTGGAAAGTATAGCACATTGAGGTTAAGAATGATTAATGAGGCGGCGGAAGACATGAGGATGTGAAGTCCGGATTTAATGATTCTTATCCTTGAAAACACATACAAGGTGCTTCAAAAAATATGGCCATCCCTTGACGGCATAACATTTAAGATGAAGATGGTCAGATTGTTTTTCCCTGTAAGTCTTTGTTATGAACACTAGAAAATAGAAACTCGGCATTATTAAATAATGGTAAAAATGAGTTTTGTGACATTATATGTAATACTCTAACACTTTCGGTTTACCCGGCAACGAACAAAAATTTTCAATTTAAGGTTATCTAAATGCAGAACAACATTCTCAGTGCAGCCCACCCTTAATTTAGTCGTGACAGAAAAATAAATTTTATTTTTAAATCTAGAATGCCATGAACCATCTAAAATCCTTAAATTATCGCTAAAAGCTAAGGAGAAAGTATAACTTGGCAAATGTTTTTATTAATTTAATTTTTATGGTGCCTTCAATATGAAAAATCAATTTTGCTTAAATAAATCGGGTTTCACTTCCCTCATAAAAGGGAATAATTGTAATAGTTAAAAAATTAAGGATCGTATAGGGGATGACCACATTACATATGGTAAGATTTTGGTAAAAATTGCGAAGCAAAATGGCGGAATAGTGAAATGTTAAGAAAAAATTATTACTAAAAAACTAGTTATTCAGTTTATCTCAAATGTTGCATAAAAATCGTAGGAAGGTATTACGTAGGAAAGGGTAAAGTTTTGGTACGAATCTAAAATGGCGGCTTAATAAAATAATTCAAACCTAAAACTGCTTATTAGATCGATTTAAAATTGTTTGTAAAAATTGAATAAATAACGCCTGTATTTAATTAACAATTTAGCCAGAATTAACCTAAAAATTTAATTAAATTAATTAGAATATTTATGGATGGTGAAAACAATTAATTTAAAAACGAACTAAGGTACTTGCCAGATAATCGTTACACTTGCAATGTCGGTGCATGGTCTACTTGAACAAATATTCGGCATTTGTTTATTTGCCATCGATAAATATGGCACAAGTCAAAGCGTCCCTGTGTCATTGGCAACTCCACACCAAAGTGTGATGTGTAAATGCGTCTATATGTTTGTTAGATTCACAAGTAGTGTATCGACAATCATTGATCATACTTGGATACTTGCCAAAAGCACCTTTGTTTGTGTATTTATTAAATGTTGCCTTATTAACAAATTATCACGGAAAAGTAATAAATTTCATTTTTAAATCTAAAATAATTGAATCATCTAAATTTCTTAAATTATCATCAAAAATTTGGGATTAAATATAATTTGGCAACTTCATTTATTGTCTTGATTTTTTATGAAAAAAAAAATCGATTTTTTTATTGCAAATATAGTAATTAAATAAATCAATTTTTTAATGCAAATATAGTGAATCATTGAGTTCAAAACATTGCAAAATTAGTTTTTCCTAGAAAACGATAATTATAACTCTTAAAAGGCCTACCTTGGTTATACAAAGTTCACCCATTGTGGAGACCCATTTTTTGACAGCCACCTTACTGGGGAAAAGCATTTTTTGCAAAAGGATGTATATATATTTAGCGTTATTTGAATGCATACTCTATGGGTCACCTGTTCTCTCACCTTTGGATTTTTTTGTGGCGAACAACAGTCTACTTGACACAATATACAATACAAAAATGCAAAAAAGTTGTATTGGCTATAAATAGAGCAATAAAGGAATGTGGCCAGAGCGAGACAGTTGAAGCAGTATAATTTCGTCAAATGAAAATGGTAGTACTTAGTATCAGAATAATCATGAATTTAATTTATCGGAAACCAAAATATTGCAGACAGAACATAAACAAAGAAAACGGGAATTCCTGGAGATGATCTATATTACAAAATCCTAGAACTGTATTAACGATAAAGCAGATATAAATAAAATAAACAAAATATATTCTAACATCTTAAATAGTTAATACCTACTAGTATTATAAAAATCCTATACTAAGCATTGTCCACCAATTGAATAACTGAATAAAGATACATTTTAAAATGTCAAATACATACCAATAATTGTTTCTTGCGACCAATCTTTTGTTCACCACTAAAAAAAAAAATAAAAAAAACATACGTAAATAACTCTATAGGCATGCACTTTTGATAAATAAATATTCAGTACGGTTTTAAGTGTATAGTAGTCTATATGTGTGACTTGTATTTAAAAAAAATTTAAACATAAATGTTATAATATTGTGAATTGTTTTAAATAGAATAAGGTAAGCCGAAAAAGATTACCTTTTGAACCTTTCAAAATTTGTATAAATGTATCCTTACAGGAATTTAGAATTAAAAATTATAATGGATAAAGTGCGGGACACGAAAGAAAACCGGGCGGAGGCAATCGGTTTAGGAAGGTCGGCCAAGAAATCTCTTTAAACCAGTGGTGTCCCGTCGTTCGTTAAATACTATGGCACTCCTTTTTGACTATACGCACTTTAGTTAATTAAAAAATGCAACTATGCTTAATGAACCTTTATCTATATTTTTCTGTTTTCTTTCGTGTGCCGCACTTCTATATCTCTTTTGTGTTGCAAAATAGGCGAACTTTCGAATTTTAAAATGATTTAGTTTTGATTTTTCTTGATCGATTTACCTATAAATATATTTTTTCTTGAGTTCTATCGTTAACGGTTCACGGGCTACTGCCTACGTCCACTATTATTGGACCACCCAGTATAGTGATACCCGATTTACAAGTCCAGATTTTACAAGGGCAGCCAGCATCAGATCCAGTGAACGAGATTTTTCAAAATTTTAATTTATGCAGGTCGACTTTGGTCTACTCGGATATGCCAAAAGTGGCCGTCTGTCTCCGTTTGTCATATTACTTTATACAGGGGCCGTCATTGTGAAGTACTATACAGGGCGTTTCCTAATTACGTGCTGGTGTTAAAGGCGGTGTTTTTATGTCCTAAAAGTCTTAACTTTTGAGTTACAGGATAGTAAAGTTTAAAAAGAAAACATTTTTTTTCATCCCGATTCTGATGCTATTGTAGATAACTGCATGAATTTGATACATGTCTTCTATGCATTAAGGAGCATACGGATTTGAACTGGTAGAAATTTCAAAAATTGATTGTTAATAAAAAATGCCCTTTTATGCATAAAAGACGTGTATCAAATTGCACCCAGTTATTTATTTATAGTAGCATCAGAATTAGGATTTTAAAAAAATGTTTTTTTTAAAACCCTGTATCTCCAAAGTTAAGACTTTTAGGTTCCTATTAACCTTTTTTCTTAAAAAGGTTCAAGAATCACCCCCCTTTAACATTAGCAGTAGTTATAATAGGGGAGCGCCTCCTCCTCCTCCTCTTCCTCTCTCTCTCATGTCCCTCATTCTTAACTTCCTCCCCTTTTATTCTCATTCGCATCATATTTTTAATTTTTTCTCTTTGTTCTCCCACATTTGATTTTGCATTCTCAAGTCTTATAAATAGGTGCATCAAGATCATTTTAGTATGTTAAGGTACGAGTGACTGTTAAAAGAAAAAAATCTGTTGAATAAATCTATTAATAATAATATTAAAATAAAATGAGTGAATCAGTTGGAGAAAGAAATCGATCCATTCCGCTTCAGACAATTAGCCTCGAAGAAATTATACCAGGAGTAGAAGAAAATAATGGGATTGTTTTAAAAAATTTGAATAAAACTGAGAGTGAAGAGAAAAAAGTGTTTTGTGCTATTTGTTTTGAAATAATCGAATATTATGATTCATGTAGACCAAATACATGTTCCCACATTTTTTGTTTAAAATGTATTTTAAGATGGAATGATGAAAATGGTTGTTCTATAATGGTAAACAATTGTCCTGTATGTCGCACTAGATATTACTATTTGGTACAAATCTTCAAAGATGTAATTAGACATCATTTTGTTGTAATTTTAAAAAGAGGATAATATTTTTTTATAATTTGTGTTTGTGAAAACTCTGGTAACAAATAATTTTGTAAAAAAAAGTAAATGTAAATATATATATAATAATTGACACACATTTTTTCCTTTTCCTATATTGAAACGACAACAATGATCTAACAAGTTTTTTAATACATACTAATTTTCACATTCCATAACAAAACAATTGTTATGGGTTTACACAAAAAGTGCCACGCCCTAAAATGGCACCACTTTTGGAAATCGAAGCTTAAATTTTCTTATGGGAATTTACATGTAAAAATGACGGTTTTGATTGTCAGACCGGCCGCGGCATAGAATCTACTACTTTTTAATTATACTAATAATATTAATATAATTTGCATCAAGTAAGAGAAAACTCAATTGAATACAGAAACAAACGTTAACAAAATGTTATATGAGTGCTTCTAGTAGCAGTTGACATAATCGACACTTTTTTACATATGATTAGCTATTTCATTTACAAATACAGTGTCAGATGTTAGAATAAAAAGAAGTATTTTGCATATAGCACTGAAAATATATAACCGTTTATAGTAACAGTTGACATTTTTTAAAATTAATATTGTTGACGTATTCTACTTATTATCTTTACAATTTATGTTTAAAATTAATATTTTTGACATTATCTACCCATTACGTTTATAACCTATATTTAAAATTAATATTGTTGAACTAATCTACACATCACCTTTACAAACTATGTTTATTATTAATATTTAACAACATAAAAACAGTAAAAGCAAGCATGTTCAGGAATTAGCAGAAAAAGATGTATCCTACAAATAGCACAATGTAAATCAGAAGCACTAACAACATAAGCTCTTTTGTAGTGGCAGCTCACATGATCGGACTCCCCTCTCCGTAAATATCTCATGTGAATTGCACTACAAGGAAGGCAAATAGCAAATGTTCCTAGTCTTCGACTTTCAATTTTAGAGTAGCTTTGTATAACACATACATCTTTTTCTTCAAAATTATTAAATAATTCACTAGCCCTAAACTTGCTTACTTTTACGTCAGCCTCGGTTCCTAAATTTAGCAGTTGTCCATCCATGTCCACTCCTTCGTCAATTTCCTGATCATCTTCCTCCATCTCTTCTTCTTCCTCCTCAATATAATTAATGTCGATGTTAAACAAGAATGATCTTCTAACAAGCCTAGATGATTTGTCCAAAAATGAATGTTTATAAGTGATGGAATCGCCTTCCAAGTTAATAAAAATTTCTTCTCTTTCTTCAATTTGAGCGGCGTTCTCCACATTATTTTCTTCAATTTGGTCAGCGTTTCCAATCATATTTTCTGCCATCGTTAGGAGCTTTAGATTTAGATAGATATATTTGATAAAAAACGATTTTGGTTATAGGTTATAAATAATATCGACAACTGATATTACAGCGAATGATACTGTATGATCGTCGAGTGGATGTTCTTAAGTATATATCCCATCGACCACCACTTTTACTACCTGCAATACTTAAGTTTTTTTTTTTTTTTTTCGCTGTCCCTTTCCCTATCAGTTTCCTCGGGGGGGGGGGGGGCTTCGCCCCCCTCCCCGCTGCGCCAACCCACCATAAGGGGGGCTTCGCCCCCTTTAAACCCCCCCTCACCCTCACCTTATCTTCTTTCTCTCCCTTCCTTCTTTCTCTTTTTTATATGTTTCTCCTTTTTCCTTCCTTCTCCTTTTTCCTTCCTTCTCCTTTTTCCTTCCTTCTTCTTTTTCTTTCCTTCTCCTTTTTTCTTTTCTTCTTTTTTAATCTAACCTAACCTAACCTAACCTAACCTACCTAACCTAACATAACCTAACCTAACTTAACTTAACCTGAAGAGGGTAGCCCGAAATTGGGGAACCGGGATTTAAGTCTCGGAAATTCAGGGGTCCGGGGGGAGGGGGGAGGGTGAAGGGGGAGGGCGGAAGGGGGGAGGGGGTAAGGTTGTTGATCGGCTTGGGAAAGTGGTTTTTAGAGATTGTCGTTCAACTTTAAGTAGGACACATGTGATTAACTTTTGCATATAAAATCGCCTCAGCGAAGAGACGAATGCAATTGATTTCTGCATTCACACTGTGCAGAGCTCGCGAGTTTTCTGGTGTTTACATTGTGTCTATTTGGTAAATTTTTATTTTTATTTCTAACATTTTTATTTGACTTCTTATTTTACTCTTGACGATCTTAATGACATTATTGACAACAAAACGGACTTAATTACAACAAAAACTAAACAAACTCTTAAAGAACTGAATGACATTGACGAAACTCAAAATTCTAGCTATGAGGATATTGTTTGTTTTCAAAAATCTAATCCAAATTATTTAACATTAAAATCGCCAATTAATTCTCCGAGACCAATTTGCTCTCCCTTTTTGTTTAGTGAAAATTCTGATTCGGAAGAAGAACAAATTGATCAAAATTTAAGTTTGGCTATTTGTCCTACTAATTCACCATATGATATTGTAAATTCTGATTCGCAAGAAAAACAAATTGATCAAAATTTAAGTTCGGCTATATCTTCTATTAATTCACCATATGCTATTGTAAATTCTGATCCGCAAGAAAAACAAATTGATGCAAATTTGACTTCGGATATTTCTCCTAATAATTCACCAGTTGAACAAAATTTAATTTCGAAACCATCATTTATCATTAAAAAAAAATTTAAAATTAATAAAAAAAATAAAAAACAAATAGCAAACCTTAAGTGTCTGGGTTTCGCTATTCAAAATTTAACGAATTTGATCACAATTAAAAAGGGAGACGAAAGTACGGTGAATTATGTTAAACAGGCCTTTGACAAATTAGTTGACTCATTTGAAGAAATGGATTCATAAAGTCAATTAATTTCTATTGCTTTTTTCAAAATTTGACTATAACTAAATAAAAATGCACAATATTAATTTTATTATTATACAAAGAACTTCAAAAATGCAATTGCTTTTTTCAAAATTTTACTATAACTAAATAGAATTGCACAATATTAATTTTATTATTATTATTATGCAGAAAACTTCAGAAATGCATAAGTGTGTAACATGTAATAAAGTCTTTACTAGAAAGGATAATTTACTGCGACATATTAAAAAACATGTTAACGGAAATTCCACAAAACTCAACAGTTGGTTGAAAAAACCAAAGCTTGTTAAAGGTAAGAACATTTTATTTTTCATGTCATATTTTGTAAAATATTTTTTTCTTGATTTATATAGATTCTACAAATATTGTAAAATATTGTAAAGAATGCAAGAAAAATATAAACCAAAGTCTATGGGGTGGACATCTTCGATCTAGTGTACACAAGAACAATTCCAAAATAGGCTTGGAGGAAGGTGTTGAAATTATCAAGTCAGCATTCAGGGAACGAATAATATCTTATAGGATTTCCTCACACCAAAACTTCATAAATGTGAAAGAATATTTTCAACATTTGGAATACAAAATTGCACATCTAATAGATCAAGAACTGCAGAAACATAAATGTATCAAGCTAAATATGGAACTGTTCGGTTTCTATTTTAACCCCAGCAGCGACAGCTATGATGTCAAATCTTTTAATGCGCCGTTCCAAGTCATTTGCCAGGGATATCAGAAAAAAGAACTGTTAGAGCAAATCTGCACCATTATTGACCAGAAAGCTGACGAATTTGCCGAAAGAGATTCAGGTAAAGAATTTATTTTCGATTTTACAACAGCAACAAAAAAAGTAATTTTTTAATTTTTACGTTGCAGGATGGGCTTTGATGAATTTACTTCATTTGGAAATTAATGTTAACAAGCACAATCCGCTGAGAGCCTCATCTTTTATCGAACTTCCTCAAGAGATCAAGAGACGTCAAGCTGTGATCAACATTAGGAATGATGACAACTTTTGCTTCGCCTGGGCAGTTGTGTCTGCTCTTCACCAACCACGCGGATTAGATTTTGAAACTTCATCCTACCCACACTACTCTTCTGTTTTGGATACGTCAGGTATAGAATTTCCAATGTTGCTAAAGAACATTAAGATTTTTGAAGAAAAAAATAACATTTCTATTAATGTATATGGATTAGAAATTATAAATCCTAAAAAGGCGTATGAAGTAATTGGTCCACTTTATTATTCATCGAATAAAAAAAATCAACATGTCAATTTATTGTTAATAAGTGATGATGATGAAAAAACTTTTCATTATTGCTATATTAAAGATTTATCAAAACTAGTTTCTGCACAAATTTCTAAACATCACGGAAAAAAATATATTTGCGATGGTTGTTTACAATATTTCCCTACAGAAGAAAATTTATTACAACACAATAGCTATGATTGTGATCATTTACGAATTAACCTACCTTCTAAAGAATTAATAAAAGATAAGTTTGGAAACTATTCATATGATAATATTTTGAAATTTGTAAATTATCATAAACAAATGAAAGTTCCTTTCGTGGTGTATGCAGATTTTGAATGCATTTTAAAGCCTTTAAATAATGACAATGTTGATAAAAATCCTAATACTTCATACACCTTAAAACAATATGAACATATTCCACATTCATTTGCCTATTACATTAAATGTTCCTTCGACGATAATTATTCTAAATTTGAAAAATATAGAGGTCAAAATTGTGATACATTATTTATAAATTCTTTAGAAAGAGATGTGTATAACATATACAATAAATATTTAAAGGCTCCTAAAAAAATGATCCCTTTGAACGAACTGGACAAAATTTATCATAACTATGAAAAAGTTTGTCATATTTGTAATAAACCTCTTTTAAATGACAGGGTTGCAGATCATTGTCATATAACCGGTCTTTATAGAGGTCCAGCTCATTCACTCTGCAACATAAATTACAGAATACCTAACTTTATTCCAGTTATATTGCATAATTTGCGTAATTATGATTCTCATCTATTTCTTAAAAAATTATGCTTAAACAAAGAACAACTAACAGTTATCGCACAAAACAAGGAAAAATATATTTCATTTGAAAAGCTTATTCATGTGGATAACTATTTTGATAAAAAGACACAAAAGGCTAAGAAAAAAAATATATCATTAAGGTTTATTGATTCTTTTCAATTTCTATCCCATTCTTTATCAAAACTCTCTGAAAGCTTAAAAGATGAACAATGTAAGGAAATAAAAAAAATTTTCAATGATGAAGAAAGATTTAAACTTATTCGGCAAAAAGGTGTATTTCCTTACAGTTATATTGATGATTATTTAAAATTAGAAGAAACAACTTTACCTCAGAAAGACCAATTTTATAATACTTTAACGGATGAGCACATCAGTGATGCAGAATACCAAAGAGCTGTAAAGGTTTGGCAATTGTTTAAATGTGAATCTCTTGGTCAATACTCCGACGTTTACTTACTCTCTGATACTTTACTTTTGGCAGATATTTTTGAAAATTTTAGAAGCACTTGTTTATCCACATATAAGCTCGATCCAGCTCATTTTTACACTTTTCCAGGTTTATCCTGGGAGGCGTCTTTGCGTTATACTGGAATAGAGTTAGAATTGTTAACTGATCCAGATATGATACACTTTTTCAAAAAAAGCGTTCGCGGTGGTGTGAGCTCTTGCATTTGTAGAAAATCTGAAGCTAATAACCCATTTCTTTTAAATTTTGATCCTTTAAAGCCAACTAAATACATAATTTATTATGATGCAACAAATTTGTATGGTTATGCAATGTCACAACACATTCCAACGGGAGATTTTGTTTGGTTAACAGATAAAGAAATCAATGATTTAAATATTATGAATATTTCTAAAAAATCTAATAAGGGATATGTTTTAGAAGTTGATTTAGAATATCCTACAAGTCTACATTCCTATCATAACGATTTTCCGTTTTGTCCAGAAAACTTTAAACCGCCAAATTCTAAATGCATAAAATTAATACCCAATTTAAATGATAAATCAAAATATGTTATTCACTATCAATTATTAAAACAATATTTGGAACATGGACTCAAGTTAACTAAAGTTCATAGAGTTTTACAGTTTTCTCAATCTGATTGGTTGAAAAAATATATAGACTTGAATTCAAGATTAAGAAATGATTCAAAGAATGAATTTGATCGTAATACTTACAAGTTGGCAAATAATAGTATTTATGGCAAGACTATGGAAAATGTTGATAGGAGAATTGACGTAAGACTTGTTACAGAGTGGGAAAAAATAGAAGAAAAGATGGTGCTGAGAATTTAATTGCAAAACCATATTTCAAGGACTTAACAATATTTTCTGAAAACTTGGTAGCTATTCAAATGCAAAAGATTCAAGTTACTTACAATAAACCAATATATGTAGGCTTCTCAATATTAGATATATCTAAAACTGTCATGTATGATTTCTTTTATAATTTTTTAAAACCTCTTTATCAGGAAAATATTTCACTTTTATACACCGATACCGATTCGTTCATTTTAGAAGTCACAACTCCAAATATTTATTCTGACATGATAAAAAATATTCACAAATTTGACACATCTAATTATGAATTTAATAATATTCATGAAATGCCTATTACAAAGTCAGTTATAGGAAAATTCAAAGATGAATATGCTGGTGAACCCATTACTGCTTTCTTTGGTACTGGAGCAAAAGCATATTGTATTAAAACGGAAAACAGTTTAACAAAAAAAGCAAAAGGTGTTAAAAAAAGTGCAATTAAAAAGCAGTTGGATTTTATTCATTATAAAGATGTTGTTGAAAATCATTCTAAAACCTTTTGTTCAATGTATGTTTTTCGATCTAGACAACATACAATTTTTACAGAGTTAATTAATAAATTGGCTTTGAGTTCCGAAGATGATAAGCGGTATAAAATTCCCTATAGTTTTAATACATTAGCTTGGGGACACCAAGATATTGCTTTGTATCAATGGAATGCAGAACATGAAGATTTAGATATATTTATGTAGATATTATAAGGTATTTAAATTTGTTGTTTTTGAAACCAAAGTTAGTCTTCATAAGTCTTTCACAAAATGTGCTTAGAAACTTTTGACAAAGAAATTGATAACAGTTATTTTAAAACAAATGAAAAACTACTTTCCACTTTTAAAAAATTGAAAGGAAAATTGAGACCAGAAGTGTTATCTGGAGCTGGATTTTACTATACTTCAATCAATGATATTTGTAAATGTTTTTATTGTGGTATTGAAATTTTTGATTGGTTAAGTTATGATGATCCTATTGTGGAGCATAAGAAATTTGCTAGGAATTGTGATTTAAATAACTGTTTATGGAAAAATAGGAATCGAATAATTGTAACCATTCAAAATAAGTCTTCAAGCTACACATTTTATATAGTATTATTAATATCCTTATTTATGAACTTTTACATATATTTAAATTAAGTATTTTATTGTTATTTTTTTACAACTGCTTTTGCTTTCGTGGTGAAAGTATCTGCTTAATGTTAATAAATTTGGAATATAATTATTAATTTGTTTTAATAACTATCAGTAGATCTCAATTTATTCTTCTTTATTTTATTTTCCAAAATGTTTTTTATGTTCATCATCCCCCTGGCGTAACACAGTGTGAAATATGTTTTTCTAATAAAACAGACGTCACTCTAAGTAAATATTGTAAATTTATGAAAATTGGATTAATTAACAATAGTACAATTAGTTGGATGGAACGAATAAATGGAAATGAAAATGCAAGTAAATTTTTTAAAATTTTGTATCATTATCCAAATCGATCTATTTTTGATACAAATTGGATAAAAAGGTTAGAGTTTAAAAATAATCAGTTACAAATTTTAACCCCCAACTGTACCAATTATTATGACGGATTCAAAAATTATTACTTTTCCATCATTAGTGTTACATTAAACTTTGCATTATTTTTATACATTACCATTTTAATTATTTATCTTTATTACAAATTTCAAACTGGAAATCTATTTTTTCATTAATCCATTTTAATCGAAACTTTAAAGAAAGTGGGGATGAGAATATTTAAGTACAAGAATAACACAATATGTTTCAGTCTCGTTTAGTCATTATGAACAACGCCGTGGTTCATAAACCTTTGGAAACGCTTCTTAATTCAAAAATTTATTTTTTAAATAATTCTTTGTCAAAATTTGTTCTTGTTGGCATTAGTTTAAATGATTTTTCTCCAAAAATTGTAATTGGTGGAAAAACTGGATTTTCAATCGCACTAACCGAAGAAAATTGGAAAGACATTTGTGTTCATCAAGGAATTATTGTAAACAATTTCTACTTTCCTCAAGTTGATCAAACCAGTGTGAATATAAACAACATTCATCTGCAGGTTCAGAAAATAAATGATACCCCTGTTCTACAAATTACAAAAGGCCCACACTTCATATACTTAGGACAAGAGTCTTTGGACAATTTGTGGCGATTAAAGGAAATTATTGATTATAGATTATCTATACTTAAAAGGCAAGAATTCAATACATATTTCAAAATATTTCAAAATAATATTTCATCTGATTGTGGCGACTTGTGTACGCATGTTTATAATATAATAAGTCCAACAGAAAATCCTAACAGTGAAAATGTTTCAACTATGATGGAATTACTTGCTTTATATCCTGAACAAATGGAAAACAAATTGAAGCAAAATGGAACAAAACGAAAATATTACGAAGAAAACAATGAAAATGGATCAAAAAGAAAATATTACGAAGATACATATAAACATACTTAGAAAATACATTTATGGTAATCAAGATATATTTAAATCCCTTATTAAATTTGGCATAGGGTAATATTTCAACCAAATCAGCTTGAAAAAGATCATTTAACCCTTTCACTACCACCCTTCTGCGTTTGTAGTTTTTTCTAGCAGGTTTATGTAATTCATTAACGACTTGTTGTTTAACGGTTGTCATGACAACAAACTTGTTTATTCAATTTTAAGGAAGTTCACTTTCTATGTTTTGTAATAATTCGAAATATAACTTTTATATGTTTTTTCCCATTCATTCAATTTATCAATTTGTATCGTATAACTTTTTTCATTTAAAATTTTACTAATTTTAGTAATCTCCTTTTCTAACGCATTAAAGGATTTTTTTATCTCTCCAGTTAAGAAAGTAGTTGATCTACTATCACTATTTTTTAATTCCTCCTCTGTTTTATTTAATTCTTGTTCTAAATTCTTAATTACACTGGACATTATATTTTCCAAGGAAATATATTGTTGATTTTCTTCCAAAGTGAGTTGGTCAATTGTTCTACTGTTAAGAATGCTATTTTGATTTCTTTTTTTTTCATCATCTAACCTTTTTATAAAAGTTCTTAATTGTTTAATTTTTTCCTTGTGTTTTTCAATTATTACTTCTCTTATATTTGTTTCCATTATTTTATTAATTTTGTTGATATCATCACTTAATTTTTTGTCTTCCTTTTTAACATGTTCATTTGAAAATTGCAAATCTTTACTTATTTGATTTAGCGTTAGCAACTGTTTATTAACGTTTTCAATTGAAGTATAACATCCTTTAATCTGGTTTTCATACTTTAAAAAATTTTCATCAAACACCTTAAGCTTTTTAGCAAAGATTTCATTTTCACCTAATCTCCTTTTTAAATTATTAATGTCACTTATTCTCTCTTGATTTTGTTTTGAACTTTGGACAATTTGTGGCGATTAAAGGAAATTATTGATTATAGATTATCTATACTTAAAAGGCAAGAATTCAATACATATTTCAAAATATTTCAAAATAATATTTCATCTGATTGTGGCGACTTGTGTACGCATGTTTATAATATAATAAGTCCAACAGAAAATCCTAACAGTGAAAATGTTTCAACTATGTTGGAATTACTTGCTTTATATCCTGAACAAATGGAAAACAAATTGAAGCAAAATGGAACAAAACGAAAATATTACGAAGAAAACAATGAAAATGGATCAAAAAGAAAATATTACGAAGATACATATAAACATACTTAGAAAATACATTTATGGTAATCAAGATATATTTAAATCCCTTATTAAATTTGGCATAGGGTAATATTTCAACCAAATCAGCTTGAAAAAGATCATTTAACCCTTTCACTACCACCCTTCTGCGTTTGTAGTTTTTTCTAGCAGGTTTATGTAATTCATTAACGACTTGTTGTTTAACGGTTGTCATGACAACAAACTTGTTTATTCAATTTTAAGGAAGTTCACTTTCTATGTTTTGTAATAATTCGAAATATAACTTTTATATGTTTTTTCCCATTCATTCAATTTATCAATTTGTATCGTATAACTTTTTTCATTTAAAATTTTACTAATTTTAGTAATCTCCTTTTCTAACGCATTAAAGGATTTTTTTATCTCTCCAGTTAAGAAAGTAGTTGATCTACTATCACTATTTTTTAATTCCTCCTCTGTTTTATTTAATTCTTGTTCTAAATTCTTAATTACACTGGACATTATATTTTCCAAGGAAATATATTGTTGATTTTCTTCCAAAGTGAGTTGGTCAATTGTTCTACTGTTAAGAATGCTATTTTGATTTCTTTTTTTTTCATCATCTAACCTTTTTATAAAAGTTCTTAATTGTTTAATTTTTTCCTTGTGTTTTTCAATTATTACTTCTCTTATATTTGTTTCCATTATTTTATTAATTTTGTTGATATCATCACTTAATTTTTTGTCTTCCTTTTTAACATGTTCATTTGAAAATTGCAAATCTTTACTTATTTGATTTAGCGTTAGCAACTGTTTATTAACGTTTTCAATTGAAGTATAACATCCTTTAATCTGGTTTTCATACTTTAAAAAATTTTCATCAAACACCTTAAGCTTTTTAGCAAAGATTTCATTTTCACCTAATCTCCTTTTTAAATTATTAATGTCACTTATTCTCTCTTGATTTTGTTTTGAAATATGGCGTCCAAATTTATCAACTGTCATGTTGAGCTTTCATTAAACAATAAATATGATTATATTTGATAGATGTTATTTATAGTATTACTTTATCTTCTCTTAATTCTTCAATAATAGAGATAATCTCGTTACTATGAGCATTATTTCCCGCATCACTTGATGAAATTAATAAACGTAGCCTATCAACAATTTCGTTAACATTATTCCAGTATACATAGTCTGTATTTGATCTGTTTGTTTTCAAAATTAATCCCTTTCCTGTAGATTTGGCTCTAGTTGTTCTAAACGGAGGTTTTGGTTTGTTAAATGCTGTAACTAATCTTGGCAAGGTTTTTGTCTTTGTAATCCCCTTTCTTTGTAAATATGGTCCTATTATTGTAACATATTTGTGTGATGTATTTCCTTGAACTTGTTCATTTGAATCAAAATTCCTATGATATACATTTGTTTTAGCTAGAATGTTCATGTAATTATCTAAATCTTCCTTCTTATAACCTTTCGGTTCTTTTTTGAAAAGCAATTCGTATAAACCTGGCGTGCCTGTGTACGTTATTCCTCCCACTTTAATGTCTTTTCCAATAATTTCTACCGGTATCTGTGTTAAACCAAAAGAAAACTTATCCGTTTCGAGGTCATGAACTATTCCATAATAATGGTCAAATTTATGTTGTGTATCTTTCACAACCTCATCAATATATGATCTGGGTAATTCATGAAAATCTGCTAAGTAATCTTTATATGATGGTGTACCAACATAGGTTTGAATTGTTTTTCTAGTTTGTTCCAATATGTCTGACAAGTTTAAATTTGTTGTTGTGTCACTAGAAGGATCTGAAGTTTCTGCTATAACAGTTGATGACAATGGTTGTACTACAGGAGAGGAAGAAGTGATACTACTGTCATTTAAAAATGTTGGTAGTTCTGTAGGGAGTGACGGAGTTTTTCCTGTTTTCTGAATATTTTTCGTCGGAGTTGATGTTTTATAAAGCTTTGTAGGTGTTTTGAAATCTTCATACTTTGAAACTCTTTCTTCTTTTAAATCGAATGGTTCGGATTTACCAATACTTGAAATTAGCTGTTTAAGTGGTTGTGTTATTGGTCTATAAGTTTGTTCTAATTCGGACTGAGCAGTAGAAGTAGCTAATTTCAAGCTTTGATATTTCTGCTTCACGGCTTGTCTCGATCTTATTAATTCTCGAGCTAAACGTTTATCCATGCTGTACAACTTTTAAATGAAATAAAACTGCAAAATTTTTACTTTTATAAATATATAAAGGAATCGAATTTACTCCTATATCTGCCGTGATTTACTTCACAATTTTTGTCAATTACAAGAAAACCATATGGATCCATCCAACAGTTAGCACAAATATTTTTAAACTGATCAAATGTCATATCCAATATACAGTGGTCATTATATATATGTTTTAAACTCAAACAGTCCTGTTTAAATAAAATTAATAAGTTTGCATTTTCTCGAATTAGACGTTTAAGGATTGAGGAATATCCTTGAAAAATAAAAAAACAATCGGTGTTTCTATGCCTTCCATGCGTGAAATAGTCCCTAATAATAGATTGATTATGACAAGGAATATCATCAAAAATGATAACGGAATTTGGCTTTATCTCATGAGGTGAAATAATGTTCTCATCGCTATCATATTCAAAGTATCCAATTTCTTTCATAGGTTTTAACAACTTTCTTAAATATTCATATTTTGGTTGATCTAATGACTTTGAATAAACATAGACATTTTCAAACCTAATTCCATTTGGATGCTCGAGCAGTGTAAGCATAACGTTGGTTTTACCGCTACCACTGCAACCAACTATAAGCCCTCTTTTTGAACCACCGCAAAATAAGTCACCATGCTTTCTCAACTGTTTACTTAAAATTTTTTCGTCATGATTATTTACTGGTAATGAGAATTTTTGTTTTTCAATCCTCATTCTTAATCACACTAGTAAATATTTTTAGCTGTAAAAGTATTTATACCAGAAAAATTTCAATGTGCTTTTAGTATAAAAAGAACTTCAATGACTGTGGGTCGCCATAAGTTGAAAAAAACTATTAAAACACGTAATAGAAAAGGCTCTGGTTTAGTAAATAAATTAATTAGCAAACTACCTTTCGAAGTTCATATACCAGGATATAATTATTGTGGTCCCGGCACCAACTTGGAAAAAAGATTAACTAGAGGTGACGTTGGTATAAATCCATTGGATTCCGCTTGCAAAGAACATGATATATCTTACTCTCAGTCTGAAGATTTATCAAAAAGACACATATCTGACCAAATATTAGAAAAAAAAGCCTGGGATAGGGTAAAAGCTAAAGATTCTTCTATTGGTGAAAAAATTGCAGCTTTAAGTGTTGCAGGAATAATGAAGGGTAAAAGAAAGTTCGGTTTGGGATTAAAAAATACAAAAGGGGGTAAACTTAAATTGAGAAAAAAACGTATCATTCGAACACCCAAAAAAATTGGAGGATTTCTACCTCTTTTGTTTCCCATTCTTGGCGCCCTGGGTGCACTAGGTGGAGGCGCGGCAGGAATTGCTAAGGCAGTAAATGATGCTAAAGCAGCTAAACAGCAACTAGAAGAAATACATAGACATAATATTGCAATGGAAAATACTTCTAAAGAAGGGAAAGGATTATATATTAGACCATATAAAGGAAAGGGACTATTTATTAGACCTTATAAAGGAGGATCCGTCAAAATGAAAGCAATCAGACAAAAAAAAAACTCAAAATAAGTTTTCCAAAAAGAGCACTTACGAACAATGATATTATTAAATATGTAAAGCTGTTAAAAATAACTGGCTTTAGAGGTGTTTTTATGCCCGATGAACTTCCAAAAAAAATTAATCTGAAAGAATGTGGTATTGTAAATTTGGATAAAAAACAAAATAAAGGATCTCATTGGACTGCTTATATTAAAAATAACAAAAATGTAATATATTTTGATAGTTATGGAAATTTAAAACCACCTTTTGAACTTCTCAAATATTTTAATTCGAATGGCAAAGTGGATGTATTTTATACTTATGAAAATAAACAAAAATTTAATTCATATAACTGTGGTCAACTATCCCTAAAATTTTTGCAAAAAAATATATAAACTCATTATTTATTGTAATATCTCATTCATAAATAAACTGCAATGTCTACCACAATTGCCATATCAGGAAACAGTTCTGTTTTGTCTGCTGATTTTAATCCGCCCATATATTTAGAGGATGAAAAACAATATTACCTGGGTTTAGCTGATTTTGAAACGTTTATGACTATCCCCAATATAAAAGAAGGATATAATAAATTTTATATAGATAAAAAAGTAATTGTTATTCCCAACGGAACTTATGACATTACAGATATAGAAACATACATAAGAGAAAGTATAGAAGATTTATTTCCGAATGAAAAAATTTTTTTTCTTTTAAAAGCAAATGTTAATACTCTAAAAACTTTTTTAATGTGTAGTAGAATAATTGATTTTACCAAGGAAGATTCGATAGGAAAAATGTTGGGTTTTAATAGCAGGATACTAGAAGCTATGAAAGAGGAAGAATCAGATAATGTTGCAAAAATAACTAAGGTGAATGCTATTTGTATTGACTGTAATATTTGTGTTGGTTCTTACAATAATGGTAAACCTGTTCATATTATTCACCAGTTTTATCCAACTGTAGCTCCAGGGTATAAAATAGTTGAATCTCCTTTGCCCATTTTGTATTTTCCAGTTAGCGTCAAAGCAATTAACAATATAACAGTTAAAATAGTTGATCAAGACGGAGAACTTATCAGTTTTAGAGGAGAAACTATAACAGTAAGGTTACATTTACAAACAAGTGAAATATAAAATGGTTGTTAGATATAATAGAGCCCTTGGGATGAGACTTTCCCCTACCACTATCAACAAAGTAAAAACTTATAAAAAGAAAAAGCCTAAACAACAGTTCAGTATCAAATCCAACATCAACAAGTTAAGACGAGATAATCGTAAATTTCTCACATCCTTGGGTTTCACTGTTTTAAAATAATGAACATATTAAACGTAAACGAAAAGCTTTATGTAGACAATTCCATCGTCAGTTCTGAGCTTCACACATATCAACCATATATTTCTTCAAAATTCGATTACAATGATGAAATAAGGATCCCAATTCAAGAACTCGATGCTTACACTCTACAATCAGATAGTTTACTTTATATCGAAGGAAAATTAACTAATACAGAAGGTAAATATAAGAAAGAATTGCTATTTATTAACAATGGTATAGCCTTTTTGTTCAGAGAAATCCGCTATGAACTAAACGGAATTACTATAGATTCAATAAGAAATGTTGGATTAGCATCAACCTTAAAAAGCTACCTTTCTCACAATACCAACGAAAGTTTAAAACTGGAAAATGCAGGTTGGTTTCCACATCGGAAAGAAGGTGATACAATTTTAGTTGATAATGATGGAAAATTCTCCGTATCCATACTACTAAAAATGCTTCTTTTTTGAAGATTACAGAAAAATTATTATGAATATGAAACAGGAATTGGTTCTTATTAGATCAACTGATGATTTAGATGGTGTTATTTTCAAAGAAGATCCGGCACACCTTGTTACTGCTCCTGACACTCCATTGGTTACTTTCGATAAAATTTATTGGAAAGTTCCTCACATTCTAGTTGATATGCCACAACAACTTGCTCTATCAAAAATATTAGAATCAAATAAAGATATATTGATAGGATTCAGGAGTTGGAAACTTGTTGAATATTCTTCTCTAACCGAAACAACCCGTCACACATGGCCGGTAAAAACAACTAGTAAACTAGAAGCTCCTCGTCATGTTGTGATTGGCTTTCAAGAAAACAGAAAAGGGAAAATTGTTAAAGATATGAGTAAATTTGACAATATTACCTTGTCAAATATTAGAGTATATTTAAATTCTGAAAGATATCCTTATCACGATTTGTACTTAAATTTCGAAGAAAACAAATTTTCTGCTTTATACGAAATGTTTGCCAACTTTAGACAGTCTTACTATGGTGTTCCAAATGAACCCATTTTTAATCCTGAACAATTCAAAAACATTAGTGCTATTACACATATTGATTGCTCCCATCAAAAAGAAACAATTCAAACGGGATCCGTAGTAATGAGAATTGAATTTGAGACACACAATGCAATTAAAAAAGATACTTCTGCTTATTGTCTTATTTTACATGACAAATTATTTAGCTACAACCCTCTTACTAAAATTGTGAAACAATTATAAACTTTATCCCCACTATTTTCATATTTCGATTTAATTTAAAGAAATTTTGAAAAGCTTTTAGTTTTAATCATGACATCAAAACATCAAAAAAAATTTATTTTTAAAATTAATCAACTAAAACTTATTCAAGTAAAAAAAGTCTCATTAAAAAATTTGCAAATTGAAAAATTTATTTTTAAAATTAATCATTTTTAAAAAGCCTTTTCCAATGGAGTTTCTGAAACAAGCAGGCGTTATGGAAGAAAATTATTACATTGGAATAATGGATTTACTCCATTACATCATTTCCCAAAAATAATTGAAACACTTACGAAGAAAGCAGATTTTGTTTTTGTAAAAGGAAGCGAAAAAAAGGATTTTATACAGAAATATTCTAAAAAGCATGTGATTGAAATAGATGAACAACCAGCGCTAAAGCTAATGGAACCAAAATGCTTCTATCATTCAAAATCATCTTGTATGTGTGCTTTGACAAATGTGTTATTTTTATATGACAATTGTTTTATGAATGAATAAAAATATAAAAAAAAACTTAATTACCTTTTTATTTTGCATTAACCAACCATGATTGAATACAATTAATATGATACCTTAAATCTAATTTTCTAAATTCATTTAAAAGTTCATACTCTTTACAAAATTTAGCGGCTAATTTACATTGTTTCATTCGATCTATATTATTAACATATGCTGACAAATCTTGTGCTTCTGCGTCTTCTTCGCCTACAATTGATAAATATTGGAAGTATGCAGCAGATATAATAAACTCTTCATACATTTCAGTAACCATTTGCTCCATTGTAAATATTATTAAATTTATTCTTCCTTTTCAGTTTCTTGAAGAATAGTATCCTCGTCAATAAATTGCTTCAAGTCTTTTAAATAGTAACCAAAGCCAATATCTTTTAGATCTTGAATAAGTTGAAAAAAATTTAATGTTTCAATGTATTTGTTGCAACAGAGGGCAGCCTTTACGAATTCCTCAGATTGATTACAATAAAAGTCTATCCACTCCGGACCACTTGCCATACAATATGAGAAATAGGTTTTTGAAAGATTACTAAATTTCTCCTCTAATAATTTAACTGCAATCAGCAACTCAGCCATTTCATTTATTTAACATAATATTTTAAATATGTAGGGGGACGTCTCTTGCGAATAGGATTAACTTTCTTTGACAATACCTGTTTTTTATCTTCGTATAATTGAAACCTCTTTTGGGTTGCAATAATAGAAGGTATAAATTGGCAATCTTCTCCTATAAATTCTATTAGGTGGCTTAATTCTCCTACAAAGTATGATTTCCCAAATGTATTGAAAAACGTAGTAAGGCTTATAATTCCTTCTAAATAATCATCACAACAGTCAATTGCTTCCAAATAATCTCGTTTCAGTGGATAAAACAGCTTGGTGTATTCATCTTTCGAAATCACTTCAAAGAAATTGAGATATTTAACTTTTAACTGTCTGATAGTTGTAGTTAATTTTTCGCGATTACACATAATTCACTTATTACTTGACACATTTTTTCTTTTTGTTTTATACAAAACTGGTGGAAAAATTCAAAAATAACTTTTTACGCAACTCGAGCACAGCTTAGTAAATGTGTCTCGGCATACTAAAATGATCATGATGCACCTATTTATAAGACTTAAGAATGCAAAATCAAATGTGGGAGAACAAAGAGAAAAAATTAAAAATATGATGCGAATGAGAATAAAAGGGGAGGAAGTTAAGAATGAGGGACATGAGAGAGAGGAAGAGGAGGAGGAGGAGGCGCTCCCCTATTATAACTACTATTAGCACGCAATTAGAAAACGCCCTGTATGATACTTCACAATGACGCCCCCTGTACAAAGTAATATGACAGACGGAGACAAACGGACACTTTTGGCATACCCGAATAGCCCAAAGTCGAACTGTATAAGTTAAAATTTTGATAAGTCTTGTTCACTGGAATCAGTGCTGGCTCCCCTACTGAACTACATTGATGTGTTAATTTTGGAAAAATATGAGTTCTGTAGTTTTTCAAATATTAATTGCAACATTAGATATTTTTTGACACCCGGTATTGAACAGAAAATTAATTATTTTGAAGCAGTTTATTGACAGCTACTTTATGAACAATTTTACAAAATATATGAAAAAAAACAAAGCCCTTTTTGAGGTGGACGGCTGTGATTCTGGTTCGATTCCTTCTAAATCGTTGTCTTCCTCTGAAACTGATAAGGTTTCGTCGTCACTACTTGAAGATCCCAGTGTGATAACTAAATCGTCAATAACCGTTTCAATTTTGCCATCTACTTCCCAGTGTTTATCTTCAATAGAATGAACATGTTTAACATACGATTTCCAATTTTCAGCCGATATTGAGTTAATCGCTTCTAATGTTATTTTATTTAAATCTTTAATTAAAAGTTCACCGGTGTTGCGCTCTCGAATATATTTTTTTACTCCTGCCCATGCAAGTTCAATAGGGTTGAGGTCGCACATCTATGGAGGCAGCCTTAAAGGTGTATGACCGAGGTTACGTAAAAAACCGTCAATTTTATACTTTTTCCCTAGGCTTGTTTGCTGATATTATTTCATATAATTAATGTTTTCTCCATGTTGGATTATATACAAGATTCTTCGACTTAAGTCACAATATCATATGAGCTTTTGTAGAGTATTTAGTTGGCACTTTATCTTCTACGTGAGAATAATAAGACGCATTATCCATTACCACGACTGATTTGGGAGAAATGTTAGGTAGAAGCTTCTCGAGCAACCACTTTTCAAAATTATCTCTATTCATCTGTCCATGATAGTCTCCACTTCTTAGTCCCGAGCGAGAAACTAAAGCAGCACCTGGAACAAATCCGGCTTCTGAACCAGCATGAACTATAATAAAGCGACTACTAAAGCGGATTCTGTGAACAACACCTGTAACACTTTCACTTTGCCAGCATTTGTTCACTGTTATATTATTATCTACCCAAGTTTCGTCTAGATTCACAATATTGCGTCCTTCTTGCCTATATTACCTTACACTTGATAGATATTTCACCCGCCTGTGAAAAATATTTGTTCTCTCAATGAGCAATTTTCGTTTATTTTGGCACTTGCGCCAAACAAAACTATTTCATCGTAAAAGTCGATTTAAGGTTTTATACCCGTACGGAAAATCTATTTTGTTCTTTACAGCACGAAGTAGGGGTTTGCAGGTCGGAAACTTCTTCAAGTTTATATACGAATTACTTGAAAATCAGCATCGACAAATTTATCTTTGTATGATAATCGGGGTCTTTTTTACCAGGAGATTTTAAAGGTGAAGTAGAACATGAGCGGTCATTATGTTTTCTTTGAATTTTTTTTACACTACTTTCCGAAACACCAGTATAAAATGCAGCGCGTTCTGTTCGATTTTGAATTGGAATAGTCAAACTATTATTTTCAGCTTCTCTAGTACAGGCCTCTATAACGCTCGCAATAACTTCACGTGCAACGCTCCGAATTGTTTTTCCTCTTTTGCTCGCCATCGTTATTCGAAATAATAATTCAAATTCAACGCAACGCATTTATATAGAAATAAAAACAAATGCTCGGAATGTATAGGCGCCACTGGAAATAGCTAGAACCTTCTAGCGGCAAGTGCATAGAGACTCTAGGCACATCTCAATTACAAGTGGACCAGTGCGAAATTTACTAAATCCTCGATTAATCTTCCGTACCGTTTAGCTGGCGCACTTTATAGGTGAAGCGGCAAACTATTACAACAAATAAAATAACATAAAATTTATTTGCGTACACAAATTTTACTTTTCCGCTTGCTTAAGACTATGAACCTTTATTTTAAGGACCGCCTAGTTTTCTTTCGTGTCCCGCACTTTAACACTAAACTCCCAAGGCAGTGGCTTTATTTTGTTTTAGATAACTGATGAAGGCCACATAATTGTCGAAACGTTTTAAAAAATTAAATCATTCAACATCAATGCGCGTTATATTGTGAGCACTATTCCCAAGAACGTTTTTTTATAAGAATATAGTTTACGTATTCAAGAAACCTCACTTTTACTATTCATATATATATATATATATATATATATATATATATATATATATATATATATATATATATATATATATATATATATGAAAACAACGTATGGACGTTACACAGGTAATTTAGTGACCGTAAAACTCACACAAGAAGAATTTGGAAAAGGTTACCTCATAGCGGTAAAAGAACTAGAAAAAACAAGCAACCTTACCCGTTTTATTCAGGAAATATTAAGACATTTCTTTTTGCCGAATTCAATTTCTACAGATAAAATTCTTGTTGTGTTGTCCGATGCTGCGCTATATATGATAAAGGTAGGACATAATTTAAAAATATTTTGTAAAAATTTAATTTATGTAACATGCCTAGCTAACGGATTAAATAGGATTGCGGAAACTATTAGAGTTTCCCTCGCGTTGTTCAATGACATAATAGCAAGTGTGAAAAAATATTCATAAAGGCTCCAATAAGAGTGCAGTTTTGCAAGCCGAATTTGCCCGGAATACTATTACCACCTGAGCCTGTCGAAAACAAATGGGGCACATGGATTCGTGCGGCAATATTTTATGCAGATAATTTCCAAAAATTGAAATACTTTATTTCACAAATATCGGACGATGATTCACAGTGCATTCAAAAGTATAAAGGAATATTTCAAAATGTTAAAGTGGAACAACAGTTAAGGTATATTAAGTGTAACTATGGATTTCTAGCAGAGAGTATTTTGCAACTAGAAGAATCGTGTACAAGTCACCCGAGTCGATGGATATAATAGGAACATGGGTACAAAATTGGAAACAAATACGAGGTAAGTTAGGAAAAACTGTAGTGGCAAAATTGGAAAGTTTAATAGAAAAAAACACTGGTTTTAAGGTGTAATGCAGGTTGCAAACATAATGTCAGGGAAAACTGGAAATAATTTGGCTTTTGAACCTGTCTTAGTTCCGAAATTAAAATTTTGGCCTATGACCTTAGTAGATGTGGAGAGATAGTTTTCTTTGTACAAACTTGTCTTTAGTGATAGACGTCACAAGTTTTTAGTTAAAAAGCTAGAAGCACACATGATAACTTGCGTACAATGCTAAATCCCCTAATTTCGTAAAAAATTTATTCAGAAAATCAAAATTTAGTTGTTTATTACTGCATATTCAATGCATATTTATGTATTTTCTTGCATATATCAAGCATACATTTTAAAAAATATGTGCATATACATGCGCATATTCTTAAAATTTTGGGTTGCATATAATCCGGTCTTTAGATCTTATTACAAACTTCTAGAGTAGATAGAAAACATGAAAAAAAAAGTTTATATGAACATGTGTCCGGAAACGCTTCCTCAGGGAGCCCATTGAAGATGGCCTTCATAAACTAGTTTTCATTTTATAGCTCCAGAACTACTGCAACAATTCTTGGGACATAAATTTGATATTTGATCCTAGTGAACAATGTAAACTTTAACCCGGGGGGTTATTTGAGTAAATTTGACCCTATTCCTCTAAGGTTTCAATTTTTGCCATTTTCCTGTACCTTTTACATAAAAATGGTATTCTTTGTGTCGCTAAATGTCACCGTTTCTTCGGAAATTGGCTAAAATCAAGTTAAGATACAATTATGGAAGTTTTATTTTTATTATGCTAGTACAAAATAAACTTAAAATAATTTTTGCTGAAAATGCCGGCCACCACGCTCGATACAATTACTACACTTTTATACGGAGCATATTTAAGTTGACGTAGTAAAAAACGTCAGGCATGGTTTGGATTACTTACCACAGCGAAAATTCTAGCTACCAAATCTTCTTCTGACTCGACTAGAGTTTCATAAACGAGACTTTTTATATGCCCCAAAGAAGAAATCTAAAGGTGTTAGATCTGGGGAGCGCGCTGGCCAGGTGACGGGGACTGCGCCGCCAATCCAACGTCTTCTAAAATTTTCACTTAGGTGCCCGCGGACAAGAAGTGAAAAATGAGCAGGCGCTCCATCATGTTGGAACCATAAAGTTCTGTCGTATATTTAGGGACAGATCATATTACAATTCTGGCAACACGTTTCTTAAAAAAAATTAAAATAAATAGTACCGTTTAAACGAGGTGGCAACATGATCGGTCCAATTAATAGTTCTCCAGCAATGCCGGCTCACATGTTGACCCAGAACCTATGTTAATACCCCCTTATATGAACACCATGAGGGTTGTCCTTAGCCCACACATAACTATTTCCCGAATTAAAAATGGATTCTTTTGACCAGTACACAGCCTCGTCAATAAAAAGTACGTATTTCGAAAATGTAGGTTCTTCTGTACACCGGTCAAGAAACCCCTGGCAAATTTTATCACGGGGTACGAAATCATTTGGCCTCCACGCTTGCACTTTTTTAAGATGATAGGTGCGAAGAAGCTGTTCATGAATAACCTCCCATTTACTGACTTGATTGGCATGCATGGCTACTGCTCGGGTGCTTACAGGAGGATTATTTTCAAATCGCCGAAGCAACTCTTCCTCAAAACTCAGGGTTCGCATGTCTCAGTTTTGTTTTTACGAAGCCAGTTCCCCTTATCTGTTGATTGACGCTTTCAAACAGTGTGTGAACTGGAATTCGCCTTTCAGGAAACCGTTCGTAATATACATTGTGGTCCAAATTAAATTGAAACCTTTTTTAAACTTTATTATTTTTCTTATTTTTTGACCTATTTTAAATATTTTTGGATATGTTTTAGTTGAATTATTTCTGAGCTACTTGTAAAATCTCGACTTATTTTTTTGTACAGGGTGCGCAAAAAATCGATTTTTTCTAAAACGTTGATTTTAAAGTCATTGCAAAAATCAGGTGATTCCAATCCATTTTCTACAATTCCATGATAAAATGGTTCATTGGTTTTCGGATAATTATTTAATCGGCTAAAAAACCTATAAGTTTGTATTTTGCTGAAGTATATTAAACTATTTAAAATCAAGATTGAAGTGTTCTGAAATTTCAAAAATTTACAAAAAACGAGCAAAATACAGGAAATATAAAATAATAATACATTTATTTATTAGACTCGAGAAAAATGAACTTAAAATTTTTATTATATACAGTAGATAACATCAACAATTTATAAAAACTGATGGTGGATATGACCACCTTGATTTTCTACAACAGCTTGTAGCTGTCGGCGCCATAATCCGATAGAATTTGTTAATATTTCATGGTTAAGATTTTGTCAGCACATTATTATTCTTTCTTTTAATTTCTGAACAGTGTTAACCACCACATCTTCGTAAATCATTCTTTTCAGAGCATCCCATACTGTATAATCCACTGGATTAAGATCCGGACTGTTTGGGGAGCATGACTGAGGTTCTATAAAATCTGGGCAGTTCTCTCGTAAATGTCTAATGGTACTGTTGGAGGTATGTGCAGGTGCACCGACTTATTGGAATTTATAGTTATCACAAATATATTCGATTTCCGGTAACATATGAGATACAATTTCTCGTTGGTAAATTTGAGAGGGTACGTTGTCATCTACAAAAATGATGCTGGTTTTTCCCTTCATGGAAACTCCCACGGAAACCATCAACGATTCCGAAAAATGCACCCTTTCAACTAGCAACAGATTTAAAGGAATATCTCTCTTTTTCATATCAGCGGCAAAATATACTTGGTTATTTTGAGGATTTTTTGGTTTTCGCAGAGTGAATATTTTTTCATCGGTAAACCATATTTTTTCGATATCTCGCCGGCACCCGAATCTTTGTAATAAAAGTTCACATCTTTCAATACGTTCTTGCTTTACATCAGCCGTCAACTTTTGACAATACATCTTTTTAAAAGGTTTTAATTTTAAGTCATTCTTTATTATCCCTCCTACTCAAATTCTACTAATTCTCGTTGCTTTAGATATTTTTCGACAACTTACCGAAACATAAGCTGGGGCATTTTCAATAAAGTGCCTCACTTGTTCAATTTTGGCAAGGCTTCTGGTGGATCTTTCCTGCCACGTCCAGGCTTTATCCGCACAGAACCATTAGTTAAGCGCAAATGCTTTAAAAAGTAACTAATCGTACTATGTTTCCAATTTTTTCGTGGAAAGATAGCCCCTAACTTTTTAGCTCCATAATTAAATGTTTTTCTAAGGGACTTTATCATCAACAATTTATATTCTATAATAAGAACGGGCATTATTACAACTTATAAAGATTACAAGAATATTCAAAATCTCAAAGAAACTGTCAACATTCACTATCAATCTGTTTTCTTTTGTTTGAAATTTAATCAAGCCTCCCTTGACTTTTAGTTGGACTTTTGTACCACACAGTTCAATATGTCAATGCTTAAAAAGACATCACGCAATATCTTAAACAACGAGAATTAGTAGAAATTCAGTAAGAAGAATAATAAATAATAAAGAATGATATAAAAAAATGAATAAAGAATTATTTAAAACGAAAACCTTTTAAAAAGGTTGTCGTTATGTTATATACTTTTCATAATTAAATAATTTCAATTTTCTCGAGTCACACCTACCTAATTCAGCAAATACAAACTTATAGATTTTTTAGCCCATTAAATAACTCTCGCATGCGACTTAAATTAAAAAATTAACTATTTAAAATTTAATTCAATCAAAATCTTCAAGTTGCTGGTCATTATTCGAAAACCAATGAACCATTTTAACATGAAATCGTAGATTGGAATCACCTGATTTTTGCAATGACTTTAAAATTAATGTTTTAAAAAAAATCGATTTTTTTGCGCACCCTGTACAAAGAAATAAGTGACTTAAAACTGACACTAATTTAGTGACAAATTTTTGACAAAATAAGGTAAATTTTTATTAAGCTAGGTAGGTGCAATAAATGTATGTAAAATGATGGCCGGCATTTTCAGCAACTATTATTTTAAGTTTCTTTCTGGACTACTTAGTATAATAATAACCCTTAATAATTTATCTCTTGATCCCTAATATATGTACCGAACCTCATTGCTCTTTTGACGTACTAATTTCTTTAAGACTTCAATAATTATTTAGCGACTTTCACAAAGAGTACCATTTTTATGTAAAAGGCATAGAAAAATCATATTTTGATATCAAAATGGCAAGACATTGAAGCCTTAGAGGAATAGGGTCAACCTACCTGATACATATGTAGTTGATTATGCTAGCAAATTATAACTTAAGTGCTATTATTCTAGGATCTCAAAGTTTTTAAATCTCCGAAAAGGTACGTTCCAAGAAAAAACATATTGACGTGTGGTCGCAATGTATCTCTTTGATACACAATTGTAAAGTTGACCAATATGAAACTAGATTATTGTGGTATTAGTTTTGTTATTTATAATTTTATAACTTATTCTTTTAGTACATATTAATAATATTCATGTGAAAATGTTTTTTGGCTTTTTCGCAACTGAATAAAAATATTTAACTTTAAATTAATTGAAGCAAATATTTAATATAATTACATACCTCAACATGTAGGCTAGTCTGTCTACGGAATGTTTCGGTACATAATATAAACAATATTATTTAAGCAAGCATAAGAAATTATATCATTTACCTTAAGTTTTTATAGACACATAGTAGTTGTACAAATACTTTCATCCTATCGGGACTCATCAGTGCGCCGATCGTAAGAGAGAAACATTAAACTAAATAATAGAAAAGAATTGATTTCAAAATTTTAAAATTTGTCAATTTGTTTGACATGTAACCTAGATATGAAAAAAATGATAATTTGCAGCCATCTATAATGTTATTTTTATGTGTGTTCAGATTATTTGTTGCGTTTAGATTGACAAACAAAAATGTTTTTTGAGTTTTTCGCAACTGAATAAAAATATTTATCTTTAAATTAATTGAAGCAAATATTTAATATAATTACATACCTCAACATGTAGGCTAGTCTGTCTACGGAATGTTTCGGTACATAATATAAACAATATTATTTAAGCAAGCATAAAAAATTATATCATTTACCTTAAGTTTTTATAGACACATAGTAGTTGTACAAATACTTTCATCCTATCTAAGAATTGATTTCAAAATTTTAAAATTTGTCAATTTGTTTGACATGTAACCTAGATATTAAAAAAAAATGATAGTTTGCAGCCATCTATAATATTATTTTTAAGTGTGTTCAGATTATTTGTTGCGTTTAGATTGACAAACAAAAATGTTTTTTGGCTTTTTCGAAACTGAATAAAGATATTTAACTTTAAATTAATTGAAGCAAATATTTAATATAATTACATACCTCAACATGTAGGCTAGTCTGTCTACGGAATGTTTCGGTACTTTTGAAAATATTTTTTACGGATATATATATATATATATATATATATATATATATATATATATTTATACTCCATTATACTAAAAATAAAAATATAAAAATTATCTACTAATATAACCAAAATAAAATACCACTTACTTATGTCGCAATGTATTAATATGATGCAATACGCTGGAGACTAACCACCTCAGATTAACATACCGCCTCGATCACAACTGCTCATCTTCAAAACAGAAACTACTTATTTCTGGGCACCAAGTCTGCTTTTCTGAAAGCTGGATAAACAAGCGATATATATATATATATATATATATATATATATATATATATATATATATATATATATATATATATATATATATATATATATATATATATATATATATATATATATATATATATATATATATATATATACCATTTTTAAATTGTTTGTTTTATTTATCGCTATTATTTTATAATCACTTATCTATAAAAAAATCAATTGTTGTATTTATTATTTTCCTCCATAAAAAAACATTTTTTTGAAGAAAATTTTGTTTTGCCATATAGAATATACCCAATTTTACAGGTTCATCCCTTTTTCACACTTGATTTTTGTGAAATATTTCAACTTAATTGAATTAATAATTTTTTGATGCTGATATTTTAAACATTTAATTAGGCCGCTATTTTGTTTAACCATATAGGCTCCTCACCAAAATGTTATGTGTTTATTCGTAGGTCAGATTTGATTTTTGGGCAAAATTTGCGGGAAATTGAATTTGTAGTTTTTTAGTAATTTTTTTCCTAACATTTTATTACGCCGCCATTTTGTGCCGTCACATTGGATTTTCACAAAAATATTATCATGCCATCCCCATATTACTCTTAATTTTTAACCAAAATTTTAAGTCAATCGGGTAAGTAGTTTTTTAGCTATGCCGCAAAAAGACAGACAGACCGACGGATTTGAGAATTTCCACATCCCTGAAACGTAAAGATCTGTAAAAATCTCGGAAGGTGATTTCTATACGATTATACTACTTTCCTCTTACAAGGAAAGTAAAAAGGAACCGCAAAATAATTATATCATTTGTTTTCTGACTTTGGACCCCCAAGTCGGAATTTTCTGACAGACAGATTAAATTGGCAAAAACTTATTAAATTGGTTGCTAGAAACATATATTAAATTAAGGAAAAACGAACCGCCCGCGCCGCTGGTTCAGTCTATACTGAGAGCCAACAGGGTTGTCACTTTTGGAACCGTTGCACACTGGTCGAAATCACTTAATTCATGGCATTGATGTTAGTAAGCCAAACTAAAGGTCCAGTATGCATAAAATTTATTATTGCCACTTAACCAAATACCAAATCTAGAAAATTTTTATGTTAGAGACTAAATATAATATACAGGGTGAAGCTTTTTGTCGAATATTATGTATTTTTGTAAAACGGAATCTTCATTTTAATTTCTTAAACATTTTAACACTAATAACTAATGAAACACACAGAAGCAAAATTTACTGGCTTGATTAAATATACAAGGTGAACGAACATAATTAAAACTAAAGTATGGAAAAATTGGCTCAAAAATGTTATGTTTATCTAGTTAAATACAGATTCTTAATAAATTAAGTATATACATACATAAATTATAACTAGATGTTTAGATTTAAAAAATATAGGCATTCAGCCAACAGCAGTACCTTTCAAGTAAACATTACTTATTATCAGTGTTATTAAACTTTAAAACTAAGTTTACATGGTCGTTTTTAACTCCAAATTAAAAGAAACCTTCGCAATAGAAAGAACTATCACATTCGGTAAAATTGTCACATCCCGAAAAAAAGCCAAATTTTATATTACTTATTACATAATACTTGTTTAATGGTCACTAAAACTATTTCTTAAAAGCGCTTTAAAACAAGGTAGAATATTAAGAATTTTTAGGCAAAAATAAGTTTTATTCGTCATCATCAGAGGAACTTTCGTTTTCAATAAAATTTTGTTCAATAAATTCCACATTTGGAGATTTTAACAAATGTATGGATTCAGGGAACAAAGATTTCCTAATTTTTGGAAGGTGTTTTTCTAAAACTTGAAATAATAGGATCTGAGGAAACTAGAAGGCGCAGAAAAATGTCTGTTAAATTATCTTTTCTCGATGTTTTTCGCGAAAAATTACATCTAAATATTTTGATGTCTTTATTTCTCGCCTCCTGGGCTTCCTCAGATAACTGACCTATAGGCACCAAAAAAGAGTTTAATACTTCTGAGCTATGAATGAGGATTCGATGTACGAATGTTGGCATCGTATACCACGGATACAAGGAACAAAATAAATTTGCTGCTTCTATACAATATTCTTTAAATTTTTTTACATCAATGTCATATCCAGATGATAAAGTTTGTAAGATTATATGAAATTGAAACATTAAATTATAGTTAACCTGTAGAATATCGGCAACCACAGCAGAATTTTCAAAAAATTTTCTGGCTGTGTTGCCATCGTTTGAAAATCCAAAGCCATGTTTCGGTTTATCTACAATTAATCCTAATTTTAAATGCAACTGTTCCTGGATATATTTTTTTCGGTCTGCTACTTTTGCCTTATCTTCCGTTTGTCTGACTTGCCACTTTTTAATTTCGAAATTGTACGACAAATGTAACAAACATTCAAAAAACCTGATCCAGGCATGCAAAGTTGATAACCCGAATTTCAAATAAGATGTATTAAAAACTGGTCTTTTTAAAATCATTTCAATATTATTAAAGTCTTTAGAAGTGGCTCCGCATAAAAAACATTTTTGGGTGGAATTGTTTTCCGCTAGAGCATTTCCCACTTTAACGTCGATCATAGTTAAGTACATTTCAAAATTAATTTCTATTTTTATGTCACTAGAATAACCTACAAAATTCACAAGATTATCGATTTGGAGATCTAAATTCTGTTTTTCCTGCAAGTAAGTGTAGTTGTTTCTTTCGAAAAATGTACTTTAATAGGACGACAAAATCGGGTTGAGGCTGGCCGCGAATTCTGCCAGACTAAAGCATTATTTTCTTTATTTACAAGCCTTATGTGTACAAAAGATGTAAAAAATATGCTCGCATCGGATGTCAAGCTGTCTTGAAATCTTTGTTTATACTCTGACTGACCAGAGGTTCCGTCAAACCCATACTTACAAAACAAAGTTAATTTAATTTTGTTCTTCGATTTTGCTACACATTTTATTACATCTTTTTGCACTTCTATTAGTCGTTTACAGGTGTGGTTCAGCAAGGATTGTAATGGTACACTAGCCCGTTCTTCTGTTATGAAAATATCTTTGGGGAACACCTTTTTTTGGCACACAAGACTTCATCGTACGAGGGATAAATATCACAATTTTTAGATTTTGCTTGACTTCGAATAAACTTGTATTGAAATTTCGTGAGCTGTGCCTCTACAACTAACGAAAGCGCTTCATCTCCATTTAGTTTATTGTATTTTGTTTTGTTTAGTGCTTGGAAGTTTTCTTTAGCTTTATTTGATTCTTCATTTATTTTCACGATCATTTTAGATGCATGTATCTGACCCTGTGCACGAAGTTGAATCTGGAGCGAATACGCAAGTTCTTGTGGAGTTGTAGAATGTCGCAATTTTTGAGTTCTTAATCTTTTGGTTCTTTCAGCGCAATTGTCGAAGCTTAAAACTTTACGACCCACATTTGTTTTCTTCTTTAAAAAGTGACATTTTACATTCAGCCATTTTACATTATTAGCAGAAAAGAACCTTTCTTTTTTCCGATTTGAAGCTTCCCATTTCTTTCTAAAGTTGCTCATGAATCTTGAAAGAGTTTTTTTTTAGTTTACTTGTAAACAATCAAAGCCAGTGCTTTTCAAAATATCTTTTTGTAGTTGTTTGTATTTTGCATCTAAGTTTTTCTGAGAAGTCCTTATAAACATTTCACTTGGTTGCCTATTGCTCAAAACTATAGTTTCGTTTTTATCTATAAAAAAAATATTGTCTTAGCCTAACTTAAACTTTTCAAATAAGAAGTATCAAAAGATCTGAACTATCCTTGATTTTTTTTAATAATAAATTATAAATGAATAACTGAATTGAAATTTAAAACTTAATGTAAAAAATAATATGGCATTGACAACGGATATTTAACAGTTTTGGCGCATGCTATTTGAAAGTTTACGAAAAATGTTTAACTTTTACGATTATTTTTTTAGGGATACATCTACAACACAATTATTCACCCTGTATCTATCTCCTGATTTTAAAAAAGTTGCCGTTTTTAGAAATTTCAGTTATATAAGAACCTTTATCTGCCTAATATGCTTACTCAAGACTTTTTTCCGCAGATAAATAAAGTATTTTTAACAAAACACGGTTTTTTTATCAATTACTCCTCTATTTTAATTTGTGGCAATGAGCGGAACTTATTGAAATGTTAAATTAAAATACGATTTTTTCAGTAAAATAACAAAAAGCATGAATTATTATAGTTTTAATTTTTTTGCCTGCTTAAAGAATGTTATAAATCAATAATTTCTAATTATTTTATAAGAGCATACCTGTAGAATGTGTTTCCATGTTTCACAAAATGGTTCTACTAATTAATGATAGAGTTAGACATAAAGCAAATTATCAGAAATGTATTACACAACGACAACAAGAATAAGTTTCATCGAACTTGACAACCTACTGCTGATCTTTGGCATCTTATAAAAATAAGTGATAAGTGTCAAAATCACAGCCAACTATTTGTTGACACCGTGAAATATTATCGGGTGAATTTAGTTGAATTTTTTTGTGTTTTTTTAATTGCAATAAATGCCATGAATTAAGTGATTTCAACCAGTGTGCGTCGACGCAGAGGGAGATATATATTTTCTCTCGCACCCATACCATGTGAAAAACATAATAGATCCAACTTTCGAAACTATTTATAAATGAAATGTTTTGCATTTGCCATTTTCGAATCTTCCTTTTTCACGCCCGAATATGGACTGAAGTGTTGGTGACTGCGACGCTTCCTTTTATACCACCCGGTGCGAAAGGTTATATCTGAGCGGTCGTTGATCGTTTTTTATGTTTTCCGGATGGCACTGTTGTTTTGATTTTTTGTGATTTTAGATGTCATTATTATCTTCCATACTGTTGGTAGTTTTAATAATTCGCCCTTTTATTAAAATCACCTTGGCTTTCAATTTCTTTGGTTTCTCGGATTGTTCTGGTCTCATAATGTTCTATATTGGCAACCTCCCTACATCCATCGAAATTTATTTTGTAACCGGTTTCCTGATGATGTATAGGAACAGAGCTGAGGTTGTTTGTTTGTTTCTAATGTTGAGTTTATGCTCTTCCACTCTTGCAGATATTCGTCTGTTAGTTTGCCCCACGTAGATCTTTTCACAGTCCTGGCACGGAATGCTGTATACTCCGCGGTTTTCCAGTTTGATTTTATCTTTTGGGTTTCCAAGTAGTTTACCTATAGTTGTTTCTGGCTGTGTATTATTTGTATGTTGTGTTTCCTAAAAATTCTTCCGATTCTGTCTGTTGTGCGTTTTACATATGGTAAAACTACTTTTTGCTTCCGATTCATAATTTTTATTGTTCGTTTTTCGGAAACCCTGTGCGTTAATAGCTTTCTCTATTGTACGATTTATGTAGCCATTTTTCTTCAAAGCAGTAGATACTATATTAGGTTCGTTTTGTGTCGTCTGTGTTTCAGTTAACCGCACGGACCTGGATATTAGGGTATTGGCCACAACTCGAATTTGTGAATCTTTCTATATGGTTTCTATACACGGTGTATTCGAAATTTCCATTATGCAATTTTGTGATCAGAACATCTAAAAATGGATGGTTTTCCTCTAACTCTAGAGTAAATTGTATTCTGGGGTGGATTGAATTTACGTGAGTCAGAAATTTTTCAATCTCTGTATGACCATGTTGCCATATAATGAATACGTCATCCACATAACGGTCCATAATTTGGGCTTTAAACTTGCTTTCTCAAGAGCTTCTTTTTCGAAGTATATCATAAATAAATTCGCGACTACTCGTGATAGTGAGGACCCCATTGGAGTACCATCTATTTGTTTATACATTTGCCCGTTGAATGAAAAATCAGTATTTTTAAGGCAATGCTCCGACAGATGTATTATATGTGCCTGGAAATCCTCGTTCATAGCAATCCTATCCAATGCTTCGTCGATCGGAATGCTGGGATCCAACGATTTTATATCTAGGCTTGCTATGATATCGTCTTTTTCAAGAACCATGTCTCGTGTAATTCGAGTGAAATGGTCCGAGTTTTTTACAAGTGAATCAGCTTTGTCGACAGCTGGTTGCATAATTTCAGCAAGATATTTTTCCAGTTTTGTAGCGGTTAATTAACAGCACTAAAAATAGGTCTGATGGGCGCCCCTAGTTTGTGTATTTTTGGTAAACCATACAGTTCAGGACATCTGCTCGACTTTTCCCATGGTATGATTTTTTGTTGAATTTCGGGGTTTATTGGTGAACTTTTTATTTTAATTTTAGTTATTTTTTCTAGGTAGTCGGATTCCTTAGAACAGGCTTATAAAAATTGTCTTGCGGAATATCCTGCATTTTTTGTAGGTAGTCTTGGGTATTCATAACTACAGTTGCATTTCCTTTATCTGCTAGAGGGACTATAATATCTTGATCATTTTGGGGTTTATTGTAAAACCTTATTTTAATTTTAATTGTTTTTTCTAGGTACGTAGTCGGGTCCCTTAGAACAGGCTTATAAAAATTATCATGTAGGATATCCTGCATTTTTTGTATGTAGTCTATACCCAAGACTACATACAAAAAATGCAGGATATCCTACAAGACAAATTTTATAATTTTTCGATGTTTTGGACACAAAATTGAATAACGAAAATTTCGAATACACCATGTATAGAAAACCAAAACATACAGACAGATATTTTAATGCAAGATCACATCATCACCCAGCATAAATTCAAGCTGTGGCCAATACCCTAATATCAAGATCCGTGAGATTAACTGAAACACAGACGAGACAAAACGAAAAATGGCTACACATTTCACACCCTAGAGAAAGCTATTAATACACAGGTTTCTCGAACAATGAACAACAAAAATTATGAACCGGGAAAGCAACAAGTAGTCTTACCACATGTAAAAGGCACATGTAAAACAGACAGAATCGGAAGAATTCTTAGGAAACACAACACACAAATAATACACAAGTCATAAACAAATATAGGTAAACTACAAAGGTACTTTGAAACCCAAAAGATAATATCAAACTGGAAAACCACAGAGTATACAGCATTCCGCGCCGGGACTGTGAAAAGATCTACGTACGGCAAACTAACAGGCGAAAATCTGAAATGGTAGAAGAGCATAAACTCAGCATCAGAAACAAACAAACAACCTCAAAACCGGCCAGAAAATAAATTTCGATGAGTGTAGGGGAGATTGCCAATATAGAACATTATACAACCAGAATCATTCGAGAAGCTATAAAAAGTGAAAACCTAGGTGATTTGAATAAAAGGGACGAATCATTAAAACTACCAACAGTATGGAAGGCAATCACCACAAAATCAAGCGCAAATCAAAAGCAACATCCGGAAAACATAAATAACGACCAACGCCCTCTCAGATATAACCTTCGGCCCCGGGTGGGTGTATAAAATGAAGCTCCGCAGTCACCAACACTTCAATCTATATTCTGACGCGAGAAAGCTTCAAAAATGTCAAATGTGATTTTGGCGAAACGTTAGCTAAACTGTTTTTTTGAGAATGATTGTAGTGAATGGATGTACACCAGGAATGAAAATACATTGGATTTTTCCATCCATGAAGGACTAAGGATCAACATATATATAATCAATAATTTTTATTTTTTAATTTAAACGAATTAAAAATATTAAATTTTTTTATAAACAAAAAGAAATTAAAAGCTTGTTTTAAATAATATACTAAATGTTATTGGAAAAAAGAAATTTTAACATTATTGGGTCGTTTGATATCAAAAATAAAAAACAAAAAAGTAAAAGACTAATCTTATTATTGCTCATACATTTAGACACTACTGTAAAGTTTTAGTTAAAAAAAAAATAAAAGAAGCTACTTAAACCATAACATTGCATATGAAGAAAATACGCAATACCGTAGCTACTAGACAAAATTGATAAAGCATTATGTATTTAAATTTAAACGTGATGTTTTTCTGTAAAAAAATAGATGAGTTATCTACATTTTTAAAGCTGTAATAGCAAAAACATATTGTCCTACTTTAAACTGAAGTGTCAGGCATAAAATATAATGAAGAACCTGTACGTGTAGGGTTTAAGCATGTCGAACAACTAACCTATCTGCATTATATTTGTAGCCTATTTAAACAGCTTTAATACAATTTCGAAATTGTCCTCATCTAGATTCTTAATTAAAATTTTGTATGTGCAACGTTACCAGTTTTGATTACTTATTTATACAGTTTTATGACAGAAATCCCTCTCCTTTTATCAATCCCCAACCCCCCCCCCTCCGGCGAGGGTCATCTCGAAGATAAATCTGGTGGTGCAATTTACATTAGAAATTACCTTTTTTACTAGTAGTATAATTCTGCCCCTACCGGAATTTTATGTGTAGATAGTTCACAAAAGAGGTCACTTTTCTACTTTTTTTTTCACTCATCAGTATTATTTTTGCCTCGATTTATGCGCTACCGGGATTTCATTCTGGCGGCGACCAAGTCTTCAATAACTAATCTTGAGGCCTAAACCTAGGCAAAAATTTTGTAGTTTAATTAAATGAACTTTGAAATAGAAATTTTGATCAACTTACCTTGTTGTTTGATACTAAGTTTGAGGTATCTGGGAACGATAAATGGAACTAATATTTTTCTCAACCCATGACTATGGATAAAAAAAATATAGTGATTTTTCAATATTATTCAAAAAAGGTAAGGGCTAGAAGAAAGTGTTTCGAGTAAAAAGTGTCATAAAACTGTATATATAAATAATCTAAAAACTTTTTGCTGTCAAAATAAAGAAAGGGGTTAAGAGGTTAAGGGATGATATGACCTTTTGATATCAAACGACCTAATAACGTTAAAATTTCCCTTTCCAATAACATTTAATGGATTATTGCAAATATTTAAAACTAGCTTATAATTATTTTTGGTTATAAAAAAATTTAATATTTTTAATTCGTTTAAATTAAAAAATAAAAATTATTATAAATTTTTAATTAACAATGGAAAAAATGGATTTCTTTAAAAAGAAAGTTTATAGTTTTAATAGATTAAATAAAAATTGAAAAATCATTGATTTTTCAACTTGCTATCATTTTTTAAAGTTGTCATATCATCCCTTAATTTCTACTCTCCCTAACTCTATAAATATTAAAAGTAGCAAAAAGAAATATCTAAACCCGTTATACATAAACTTTTATGTTCTACAATTTTTAATCCAAAGTTTTTCTTTTAGCTCTTACCATTTTTGAATAATATTGAAAAAACACTTGTTTTCACCATAGTCTTTCACCACAGCCGGGAATTGAGAAAAAAATTACTTCCACTTATCGTGATCAGATACCTCCAACTATTTTATTTAAAAAATGCAGGCAACTTGTCCAATGCTGTAATTTAAAGATTTATTTATTTGGACGTCCTTGCTAAAATAAACCAGTAGCTGCTGGGTCCACCGCATATCCAATTTTTTCAGAACGACGCCGACGGTGCTAATATATGTTTATAGAAAATCGACAGTACACATTGTGAAAAATTATAATGATTGGTAGAACTGAACTTCGTGTCATCAACAACCCCGAAAACCATATGAAACACGATAATTTTATAATACATAGCTGTTTTCCCTTAGTCCCCCTCTCCCGCCCTACACTTCGCTCATTGAAACCAGAACCCTTGTATTCACTAAAAAGGTTTAAGATTTAGACCAGGTTTAGTTGCCATGGTACTTAAAACTCTTAGTTCGCCAGTTAGTTTCGCTTATGTCACTGACAATAATTTTAAGGCAAGAAGTGTTCGAATTGGGAATTTCAAGGTTTTATGTGCTAGTAGACGGCTGGGGATCTTCATTCTGAATGGGGTTTTCTGCGGAGTCACGCAAAAATTTAAGAATATCGTTATTAACTTCGCCCGGGTTATTGATGACACTCTCATTTTCGATTGCATTTATCTGTATCCGGGATAAGGCGCCTGCGTTAATGTTTTGTTGGCCTTTCTTATAGATTATTTTGTAATCCAACTCCTCTAATTTAAGTCGCCACCTGACTAGTTTACTATTAGGTTCTTTAAGACTAAAGAGCCAGACGAGTGGCCTGTGGTCGGTATAGATTTTAAACCTTTTTCCAAACAAGTAGGGACGAAAATATTTGCAAGCCCATACGATGCCCAATAACTCTTTTTCAATTGTAGAATATTTTATTTCGGTGTCATTTAGAGTCCCACTTGCACAAGCGACTGGTTTATCGTGGGGCACATTTCCCTGGGACAAAACGGCCGCTATGGCATTATTGCTTGCATCCGTGGTCAAAACGAATGTCTTGTCGAAATTGTGGTATTGAAGAATTGGGGCAATAATAAGTAAATGTTTACAAACGCCTGTAGACGTGAGCTGGTCTATACTGATAGAAGACCTCTGGGGTTGTCTCTCCGACGAAAAGACCTCAAAAACTCTTTAGGTTTTAGAAACCATAGGTATATTTAATAATTAACAAAACATAGTCACAATAGGGTTGTCACAATCGAGTTATTATTCACAGTCTATTCGGTAAAGCAAAGTTACAACTCCGGGAAAGTCACAAGTTAAGTTTGTATTAAATCGCAGTTGGACATTAATTTTTAAAGATAATTGTCAAGACCAAAATGATAATAATGACCTGGATTGATAGGATGAACAGCTGGTGTTCTAGGTGTCTCTAAAAGGGTTCGTGCATCTAGTGGGAGACTTTTATGAAAGGTCTTTAGGGTTTTTTGCAATGCACCTAATGCATTATGAGGAATTTTATATTGTACAGCCCAATTTGCTATCATCATTCACATTTGGGCCTGATTGAGTGTTTAATGTAAGTCAGCCCAAAGGTGGACCTTGTAAAACTAATGATTGCTTTTTGGCAAAAGTTTCATTCACGATACTTTTAATATCAGAATTTTGTAATTGTGAGTTTTACACACATTACTTGTTCAGTTGTTAAAAATGTCATATTAAACCTATAACTGTCAAGTTAAACCAGGTCTAAATTTAAACCTCTTTAGTAAATACGGGTGGAAATGTTTTGCGTTCAGAATATCGATATTTGATATTTTCAACATTCACTATGATTTATAAAACCGAAATAACTTGACGAAAAAATAAACCCCCACTAGGACCGTATATACTTCAGAGCGGGCGAAATTTCTGTTTATGATGAATTATACCTCATACACTAAATTTTAAGGCAATTAGTTGTATTAATGCCTGTCAAATTTATCTCGAAAACCTCATGTAGAAAAACATCCATTCAAGAGCCATGTTTTATTTGAATTTTCAGTATTCTTGCAATGGGCCTACCCCACCTCTACTCTGAATAGTTCCTGAATATTTCAAAAGTATACTGAAGTAAAATACTCACAGTGTCAAAATTACTGATTATTTTACCTTAACCCTTTCGACCCTGTCGGTGGCATTTGCCACAGCTCTTATTACAGAGCCCTGTAATCGTACAAACAGTGTATTTTGAATGTCTGCTACTAGATACCGCCTCTATGTCGAATTTTAACAGGATTTATTTTAATAAATATCGATATTCGACCGTTCACGAGTTTAAGTGACCGGTAATGGCTACCTTGTAAAGATGGATCCAAATAATTTTGCAAACTTGTACGGTAAGCATAATAGTAATTATACCATTTATCAAAATGGTTTTGCTTTGGGTCAAATCCAAATATTTAGATATACGGTTATGAATACATTTTATTGGATTCTTTCATTCTATAAAATAACATTTCCTTTATATGTATAGTTTCGACCTTATCGGGATATTTTACATTTTTTATTTTAACCCGGTTATGTTCTAACATTTCAATAATTACGAAGGGTCCACTAAATTTGAGTTTATTTTTATTCCTAGCTGGCATCTTTTTATAAACTTTTTGGTTTACTTTAAAATCTGTACTTTCATTACCTTTGGCCTTAGTTTTTGCTAAAACTTCCTCTTTGCTTTCATTCGTTTTTTCAGTTACTTTTTTATATATAGCGTCGATTTTATCTTTATGCGACGAAACGTAATCAGAATAAAACGCAGTAGAAATCAAGTCGAGGAAATCCCTGGAATTTGTATGACCTAGGATAATCTCATGAGGTGTAAACGTTGTTACACTGTTTATGGTTCCATGGTAAGCTATAATTGCATAAGGCATGAGTTCAGAGACGAATTTGTTTTTATCTTTTTAGTTAGTTATTATTTCAGGGCATCCAAAAAATTAAAAGAAATTAACTAACCTGTCAGAAACGGCTTTTGCATTCCTGTCACAAGGGTAAGCTTGCCCGTATTTTGAGAATTTGTCAAATATAGTTAAGAAGTTTGGGTTTCAAAAACAAATGTGTCAATATGTATCAATTGAAAAGGTTTACTAGGAGTTTCTGTTTTTGTAAGAGGTATATAAGATTTAATCCTACTATATTTGGATGTTTGGCAAATATTACAATCATTAATGTACTGAGTTATGTCAGTTTTCGTTTTAGACCAAAAGTAAATTTGTTTTAGGTGTTCATACGTTTCATTTATGCCTCCATGATTTGTTTTACATTGATGTTGGTGTATTATTATCAAATTTTTTTCTTCTTTATTGGAAATGTTATTTAACAATTTCGAGCATATTACTATTTCTTGTTAATTAAAATTTTGTGAATAAACGTTAGTAAAAATTGGAATTAATTCTTTACTATGAAAATATAGATAACCCAGTAAAGACTTATTATTTATCATTTCATCAAGGTTGCTGATGTCATTAGGTTCCATATCAGCTTGATTACTATGTACGGTTGCATCAGATGTCGAAGGTGGCTTGACCTGAATGTCAGCAATAATGTTTATCTTTTGCTTACTACAACTGGGTCTTTGTTCTTCGATTGCATCATCATTTGTCGGGTTTTCAGCAAGATTTCGCAGGAAGTCTACGATATTTTTATCATTGTCACCCGGGTTATTAATTGTTGATTCATTCTCATAGACATTTAATTCTATGCGTTAGAATTTTGAAGGCCTTTTTCATAAATGATTTCATAATCATATTCTTCTAATCGTAAACGCCATCTAACTAATTTTGAATTGGGTTCTTTTAAATTAAAAAGCCAAACTAAAGGTATATGGTCTGTGTAAATGTAAAATTGGCGACCGTATAAATATGGACGAAAATATTTACATACTATAGCTAATAACTCGATAGTTGAATATTTCGTTTCAGTCTCGTTCAAGGTTCTAGATGCATATGCTATAGGTTTATCATTAGGGATAGTTCCTTGGGATAATACCGCGCCTAATGCAAAATTGCTTGCATCTGCCTGTGTAGTTAGAAGGAATGGTTTAGAGAAATCGGGATATTGTAAAATTGGGGCATTTATTAAAAGATTTTTGCAGTGTTCAAATGCATTTATAAACTCTTTTTCGATTGTTGAATATTTCGTTTCAGTCTCGTTCAAGGTTCTAGATGCATATGCTATAGGTTTATCATTAGGCATAGTTCCTCGGGATAATACCGCGCTTAATGCAAAATTGCTTGCATCTGCCTGTGTAGTTAGAAGGAATGGTTTAGAGAAATCGGGATATTGTAAAATTGGGGCATTTATTAAAAGATTTTTGCAGTGTTCAAATGCATTTATAAATTCATGATTATGTATTATTTTTATGTCTTTCTTTAAACAGCGTGTTAGAGGTTTTGTTATTTTGGCAAAGTCTTTTATAAATCGTCTATAATAAACTACTAAGCCTAAAAAAGATTTAATTTCTTTAGTAGTTGTGGGAATTGGAAAATTTTTAAAACTGAGATCTTATCAGGATTAGGCTTTACTCCGTCATTACTTACAAGGTGTCCTAAATATTGTACTTCTTTCCTTAAAAATTCGGATTTATCAAGTTATACCTTAAGATTGAAATCTCGCAATCTGGTAAAAAATTTTTTTAATTTATCTACGTGTTCTTGAAGACTTGTACTAAATATAATTATATCGTCAAGATAAACAAAACAAATTTCATTTTGTAAGCCACGTAAAACGTTATTCATGACGCGTTGAAAAGTCGCAGGGGCATTTTTAAGTCCAAATGGCATACGTAAGAATTCATAATGTTCTGTGTCAGTGCTAAATGCTGTTTTGGAAATGCCCTCTTCGTTCATTTGAATTTGATTAAATCCATTAGCAAGATCTAGAGTTGTGAAGTATTGGGCTTTACCTAGCTTGTCTAGAATCTCTGTTATTTGAGGAATAGAAAATTTCTGAGCTGTCGTAACGTCATTAAGCTGACGATAGTCTACACAAATTCACCAGCGTTGTTTCCTTGATTTGTCAAGTTTTTTAGGAACAATCCAAATAGGGGAAGACCATGGGGAGTTCGAACCTCGTATTATATTTTATTGTAAAAGACAATTGATCTCTTACTCCTTCGCGATGTATTTCGGAGTATCTATAGGTTTTTATTAATATTGGGGTATCATCTTTCACTTTAATCTCGTTTTTAATGATATTTGAGAAGGTTAAAGGTATTTCTTCGCAATGAAAAATATCTCTAAAATTATAACACAATTTCCCTATTGGTTCTTTTTCTTCACTATTGCAATGATCAAGATTAATATTTTTTAAATTAGCCTAAGCTTATTATCTAAGTCTTTTCATGGTAAATATTATTGTGAAGGGTGATCAATTAAATTTATTTCATTAATGTTTAAGGGTTCTATGTCGAAAGGTTCGAGGAATTCAATTTTTATAGGGTTTTCTAGGATTTAAGGCTGTTGTTAAAGCTAAATTGTTTTTAATTTCTACTAGACATTCAGGAATTTCAATGTGTCCTAGTTTTTTATAAGAAAGAATACCATAACCATTTGAAGCATTAACAGGAATCTGAATTTTTTTAATACTTCTGGGCTCTATTATATAAGTCATAACTTTACTGATATTATTCATATTAATATTTTTATTTTCATAACGTATGGGTATATCTACATTAGGTAATTTTAACACGCACTTGTTGAAGTCTAAATTGGCATTTAATTGTTTTATTTTATGAATTTGTGAATTTGTCAGAAAAATTAAATAAATAAAATGTATGTAAACCTGTAGTATTGAAGGTAGGAAAAATTGGTAAGGTTGCTATTTCATCGTAAAACGATATTGCGTGAGCTGTTTGTACTTGAAATAATTCTTTTTGAATTAAATATGGAAAATGTATATAAGCAATTTCTGGATTAATAAAACTTCTTGTACTACCTGTATCTAATACAAATTTAGCATTAATTTCCGGAATATTAATATAAGGTAATTGTATATTATAATTGATTAAAAATATTATGTCATATCCGTTTTCGAAGTGGTAATCGGAAAATTTGATGATTCTTGTTCAGTGCTATCATATAACTGATTATTATTTAAATTAGCGGAATAACTCAAACCTGCATCGTAATCATATGTTTCGTTATATTGAGGTATGTCATATTCATATTCATTTTGGCTGTCAGTTTGTTGATGAATGACAAAATTATCATAATAATTATGCAAACTATTTGCTAAAGAATTTTCTGAGTTAATTTCTGGAGTTTGCTGCAAAACTTCTTGATTATACAATTCTTGGTAAATAAAAATCCTCCTTTGCATATTATTGTGTAAAACTGTATTGCCTGAACTAGTGTCCATTGGCTTTAATTTATTTAAATTTGTCCTTCTGAACATCTGTCCAAAGTTTTGATTATTAAATGGTCTTTGTTGGACTAAAGTTTGAGGTCTTACAAAGTTTTATTAGTTATTTGGAAAATTTGGTCTCTGATAGTTAAAATTAATGTTCTGTTGAGAATAATTTGGATAATTTGAAAAAGGTCTAGGGAAATTATTTTGTGGTATATTATTTGCGAATGTATTGTATGTCGGTTTGTGTAGTATATAGTTTGGTACGAAATGTGATGTTTGATTAGGGACATAAGTAGGCCTATATACTGGTTTTGTATTTTTATTGAATTGCTGTAAAGGTAATGTTGTACCCTTTGGATTTTGAGCATTTTTAAAATATATAAAGTTTTCTTCTTCTCTTACAAACGAAATTGCTTGTTCTAGTGAATTTGGCGATTTTAACCTAGTGACTAACTGTAAGGTATATGGGAGTCTATTTATAAATGTCTTTAAAGCGAATTCGCCATAGTGTTGTATTTTAATTAGTTTAGTTTCCGGATCGTCAGGACCTGCGTTTAGTTTTGAAAATAATAAGCTACGAGAATCTTGTACTCTCATGCCAAATTGAATACGATTTTCATTTTTGAACGGTTTTAAATTTATTAAATCTTGAATTAAACAATCTATCGATCGTTGATCGGAAAAACTGTTTATTAACACATCTTTAATTAAAGTCCAAGCATTTAGTTCTGATCTAGAAACTATTAGTTCTGCTGCTCTACCTGTTAGTTTACTGAGAAGAGTACCAAATAAGCAAACATTTATGGTAGCGGTTGGATTATTTTTGTCTTAAAAAGATTTCAACAAGTTTTCCACTGCCGAAATGAATCTATTTAAGAGTTTTATATTTCCGTCAAAAAGTGGAATATTATCTGATTGATATCGGAGTAATTGATAATTCACTGACATTTTGTTTTTGTTGGCACTTGAACCAATTGACGATGAACTTAGCGAATCAATAAAATTGTCTAAGTTATATTCGTTTATTAGATCTATTTTAATTTTTTTTTTTTTGAATTTACTGGATATTAGTGAAAATTTTAGTTACTGCGTAACTTCTTGCAAATTACCTCTTTGTTACTACGTAACGGGTTTTTTTATATATGTTTGTATATAGAGCGATATAATATTTAGAAAATGACTTTGTTACTGCGTAACTGTTCTATAAAAAGTTGTCTGTCTATCGCATTAAGAGAAAAATAGTAATAATTTTTACAATTAAATAATGTATATACAGTTTTTGGATTTAGAAAAAAAAATAGGCAATAGAACTGAAAAAAATTACTTGAAAAAAAAATTATCACTTATAATGCCAAAATTGTGAGAATCTTCATTGGTCCTTATTCTAGCGGATCGGCGATATTTGTCCTCACCAGTTCCCACGTAGTTTTGGAGAGAATACCGTTGATGTTCAGTCACCGGGTCTTCCAAAATGTAGTGGCCAGGAAACCTTTGATATGCAGTCACCGGACCTTCCTGGGACGTTCTGCAGTTCTGAGCTGTTTGTTCTGTTTTCTCGTCTTCTTGATTCTTTTCCAGTTGGCTGCTTTTCTACTGCTGCTAGGATCGGCACTATTTGCTTTGGGTTGAAAAGGGCTTATTGGAATTTTCGTAGGTTTTTTTTCCGAATAAATTCTTGAAAGAAACCGTAGTTCAATATACAGTTGCCCTACGTTTCAGAATTATCCTACCGACTGCGCAGGTTAAATGTCGGGCCGGAGGAAAGACGTTTTTAAAAAATCAATTTTATTCTTAAAAACACACCGAATTTAACAAATTTTATTCGATTTGAACTACGAGTTTAACAGTTAAACGTTTACAGTCAGGACTACTACAGAAGTGTCCTCTAAATGAATGTCACTTATATTTATAACATTCCGTTATCTTACATAAGTGGTGGTAAAATATATGAAGTCAGCGGTTATGCAAAACGTAACTGGCGCACTGCTGGTAACTACCTGACTTGGCTTCTGTATTTCTGAAACATAAATATTTACCTTATTATCTAAACAATATTAAACATTATTCAGATGACAATTGCAAAAACAGTGACCTTAAAGGGCGCTCGAGATGCTATATCAGTGCTTCCTGACTCAGGCGTAGATTCAGACAAAGATGGTGATCTACGATCTCAACTAGGACATGATGACGGTACTACCTAAAAAGACAGATAAAGACTCGGATGATGACTAACAGAACATAGCAAACAACAGCGAACTTATTGGCGAAGACTCAAGAGACGAAGAAGATAACATTACTTTAGCGGCTTTGAAAGAAAGTTTCCTGAGAGAGAAACAGGGAAAAACAAGAAAACAAGACTGGAAAAATATTTCATATAAAAAAGCCCTGTTTTCTCCTTCACATGTTGTTTTTTCATCAGATAGTTTTAAAGACCCTTTGGACAACCAAACTCCATTGATATATCTTAGGAAATATTTTCCCAACGAAATATTTACCGAGTTAGTAAAAAAGACCAATATGTACCCTATACAAAAGTATGGAAAAAATGTAAACACTAATAAACAAGAAATGAAAATTGCACTTTATCACACATTCATCAGATCCAAAAAAATGGAGTTTGGCATTTTCTGCCTACTCAGTTTGCCCGCCGAAACGTGCTAGATCATCATCTAAAACCTCTAGCCTTTGTCCCAGCAGTCCCAGAGATTGACCTCTTCCATTGAAGCGCCAAATTTCTGCACATAAAACTTCTGTAGCGGATGTAAGATTCGATAACGGTGGCCATTGACGAATTCACGCAGATGACCACAAACAGCGTTGCAAGCTTGAAACCTGTAGAAGCCGGTCGCGAATCAGTGTGAAAAGTGCAATGTCCCACTTTATCTCACAAAATTCAGAAACTGTTTCAAAGGTTTTCATAATAACTAAGTTTAAGCCATAAGAACATTTTTCTTGGGACACTATCCAGGTTTTACTTCTAGCATGGAGAACTTCATTACACAAAAATGTATTAGTCTCAAATTGCTTCTATAATCTAAAATTCGTAGACTGAAAAATTGATCGTTCCAAACTTTGAATGATTCCATGGGGACACGATATTTTTTGCCTATTATGAAAAAATTCTTTAATCTTAACATAATAAAAATCATATACAATGGTTCAAAACTTTTCTAACTTCACTAACATATGACGCTCCACAAATAACTAGATTAGTGTTTTTATATTGTTTCATAAGACTTTCTAAGAACTGTTCACTTGGTAACGTTCCCCTTATTTCATTCTGGTAACCAGTGAAAAGAACTGTGTAATCATGTGTGTTAATAATGATAACAATAAAAAATGTTTCAGCATTAATTTCTACTATGTCTTCTAAATGTATTTATTTTTCAGAGTACTGGCAGTTAAGGTTAAACTTTCATGTGATTTCTATTTAAACAGTATTGACAAACCCTTCAGGTCCCTTTTATTTCCAATTATATGCCATTGAGGTTTCTTTGACTTCACCATGGGAACAAACATGCATAGTCCACCAGTAAGAGCCACTGCTTGAGAAAATCTTTTCATGATTGATACTATATGACTTGTGCTGACTGTCAAGACGCCTACACCATGTTAATTTAGTCTGTGTAGTTGAGTTCTTCATTATAGTCCTTTTATTAACTATTAGCAGTTTATTATAAGGCGTGACTTGTATCGGAGAGCGTACTTTTATCACATTATCAGTACTTACCTCCTTATGATCTACGGGAGAACCTTGCAGCTCTGGCTCAGATCCCATTTCCGTTTTAGTTCAGACGAACTTAGCATGAATTCTCTATCATCAGTCTAAGTTTCACGATTCCTGTGTGAGTCGAGAATTGTACGTGTTTGTTTAAAGTTAGTTTTTAAAATCGTTTGAGTTTCAGCATCTGCAGAACATTTAATTTTCAAGAAGTTTATAATTTTGTTCTGATTATTAGACTTTTGATGCATATGACCTACTTGTTTCCGGCAATTTTCGATCTCCCCAAGCAGTTTAGCCTCTATAGCCAGTGCCTTATTCTGTTATGTAGCCGAGTTTCTTTTTATCCTCACAATAAACGTACAATTCAGTGGGTCGAATTAAAATTTGAAATTTCTTGGTGTAAATAGTAACATACATTAGATTGTGTTTCGGCTTGAACGTATAGTAAATAATCCGAAAAACAATTAGAAATGTCGAATAAACAGTGTAAAATATACGGTACTCAAATTAACCGTAAAAACCCGGGTCTACAGTGTAGCAGTTTTTGTGAGGGTTTTTCCCACGGCCAGTGTTTAGGATTACAGCGAGTCAGCTAGTCAGTCTTCGCTTAGACATATGTATTACGTGTCGGCAAGATCCCCCGCCACAAGGCGATCGGCGCCTATCGATCGGTTCAGTGAATCGGGCGCATCAGCATCAGGTGAGTAGAGTAATAATGTATCCTTTCAACTATGGACCAGTCCCATCCGTCTTACGTCCCTGCCTTGAAATGTTGAAGGTCAACACCCCCTCCTCTTACGTCCCTACCCCTCGCCATGTGACCTCATTTGACCTTAAGGGTGCCCCGCCCACTTGACCTTGGGTTCATTTGACCTTGGAAATGTGTAGGTCAAGTTGATGCCTAGCCCCTTGACTTTGGGTCCATTTGACTTTGATATTTTAAAAGTCAAATTGTTTGACATTGAAATGACCTTGAGGATGCTTTGAAGGTCAAATTGTCTGACTTTGAAATGATCCTGAGATTTTTTTTATTGAGATGTGACTGATTGGTGGGGGGTGCATTTTATACAAAGTTGGGTGCGGTGTGTATTCAGTATAGTGTAACGACTTGTGTTAGAAAGTTCTGTTTTCTAATATAATCATGAGATATATCTGTGAAGACTGTGGTACATCATTTTCACGAAATAGTAGTATGCAACGTCATAAAAGGTAATCTTATAGAGTACAATTTGGTAATCGAGACCAAAATAGAAGCTGCAGAGTGGATCATAACCAGCCGCAGCTCCTCAGCATCTATTATGGGAACTTGTGTTTGATGCAATATACAAGTGCCAACGAACTTAATGACCACTCATCAAAGAACATTACAGCATAGCACTAATTCATGTCTACCATTGTCGGCTAGTGTTTAAGTAAGGATAAGCAGCGTAAATGATCATATTGATTATTCGCTATTTTTTAATGAAATTAAGGCGAAAGTGTTTCCTTGGTGCTTAGTGAGCGAGATGTTGAGGGTCCATATTGCAATAAAGGTCAATATGGTTATAGTTGGTCAGTATGTTTTACCGTCACAGAACACATGGAGCGACAAATCGTTCAATACATCAAATGAAATCGTTGACTCTGCAAGTGACTTAGATGTAGTGTATCACTCTTTTGTTAATGTAATGAACACACAGTCTTCGGAATTTTAAGAAAAAGGTTCAGCTGTGGTAAAGTTACTTTAAGTTAAATTAGTATTAATAGCGTTCAATTACAATTTTTTCCAATATTAATGTTTTTTTTTTATATTTTACAGGTTGGTCTTTACAAAATATTCTATACCTAGAAGTAAACGGTAATAAGTTTAGTCCCGTTGGTGCTTCTTCATACATAAAGTTGCCGAAATGTCTGGAAAGCAAAAAAGCTGTTGTCAATGTGACAAACCAAGATAAATACAGTTTTGCCTGGGCGATAACTTCAGCGCTGCATGCCCAAACAGAAGAGTTTCAGAAGTTGGATCATACCCACATTTTTCAACAGTGCTTAATAATACAGGTATAGATTTTTCAGTTAAGTTAAGAGATATAGAAAAGTTTGAGCAAATGAATAATATTTCCGTCAATGTGTATGGTGTTGAACCAACTTTCAAAAATAATAAATATATATACGAAGTTGTAGGTCCATTGAGATATTCAGACTGAAAACTGCAAGTACATGTAAATTTCTTACTAATTCAACAAGATTGTGTTTTTAAAGATGATGGTGAATATAATTGTTATTCTGACTGTTTAAAAAGTCATTACTGCTGGATCAAAAACTTGTCTCAATAGTTTCAAACCAAATGTGTAACAGAACTAGTAAAATCTATTTTTGCGATGGTTGTTTAATTTATTTCAGTTCACCAACATCTTTGATACTACATCAAAAAAATTATTGTAACCACATATACACATTGACACCATCAATTGCTCAAAAAGTAGATAAGTTTGGAAAGATTGTTGCGGAACATATAACAAAATTTAAGAATATCGAAAAGCAAATGAAAGTTTCTTTAGTTGTATATGCAGATTTTGAATCTGTTTTAAAACCAATGGATAATACGGAACCAAACCCCCAAAATTCGTACACGACAAAAAGCGTTAAACATGAGCCATATTCTTTCGCTTACTTAATAAAATGTTCCTTTGATGATTCTATCTCTAAATTTGAGCTGTACGGAGAGGATGATGCTGCACAAGTTTTTGTTTCCCATATCGAAAGCGATCTAAGGCATCGAAAGATCTAAAAGAAACGAAAACATTTCTCCTGTGTAGAACAGTTTAATTTAATGCGAAAGAAGGGAATTTTTCCGTACAGTTTTATGGATTGTATGGAGAAAATGAATTGGCCCACGCTTACAACAAAAGATCAATTTTACAATAACTTAAAGGAAGAGCATATTGGCGATGAAGACTATGAGAGAGCGATGGAAGTGTGGCGAGTGTTTGAATGTAGGACTTTGGGGGAATATTCAGATTTATATTTGAAGACCGATGTTCTCTTATTATGTGATGTTTTCGAGCAATTTCGAGATTCTTGCTTAAATATTTATAAATTAGATGCGGCACAGTACTATAGCCTTTCAAGTTTGTCTTTTGATTGTATGTTGCGCATGACCAAGGTAGAGTTAGAATTGTTGACAGACATTGATATGGTTAACTTTTTCAAAAAGGGTATTCGCGGTGGAATAAGTGTTCGAAAAGGAAGCATATTGCCAATAATACATTTTTGTCAAACTATGATCCTACTAAACCACCTTCTTTTAACACTTATTTAGATGCAATTAATTTGTACGGTCATAGTATGTCACAACGATTACCAGATATTTGATTTACGTGGCTATCCCAACGTGAAATTACAGATTTAAAAATTATGGACATAGAAGACGATAGCGCACAAGGTTATGTTTTGGAAGTAGATGTGTATTATCCTGAAGAGTTACATAATGTACATGCAGACCTTCCTTTTTTACTTGAAAATGCCAAAGTTAATACCAAATCTCAACCATAAAATGAAGTACATTGTGCATTATAGAACTTTAAAACAAGCTATTCAAAATGGCTTAATAGTAATGCAAACGCATAGAATTTTAAAATTTAATCAGTCGGCGTGGTTAAAAAGTTATATTGATTTTAACTCAGAATTACGAAATAAAGCCAAAAATAAATTCGAACAAGATCTTTTTAAATTAGATTAGTTTTTGGTAAAACCATGGAAAATATAGAAAATCGAAAAGATATCAAATTAGTTACTCAGTGGGAGAATTCAAGGGGGAAAGTGGGTGCTAGAGCATTAATTGTTCGGCCTAATTTTAAAAGTTGTTCAGTATTTACTGAACACTTTGTTGCTATTCATATGGGTAAAGTTAAAATAATATATAGCAGACCAATATATATTGGACTTTCTATATTGGACATATCAAAAAATGTAATATATAATTTCTTTTACAATTTTATTAAAAAAAATGGTAGTGATGCTTCTTTACTGTACATTGATACAGATTCTTTAATATTAAAAATATTTACGATAACTTTTACAAGACAATTACAGAAAACCCAGAAAAATTTGACACATCCAATTATTCTGAAGGAAACATTTTTAATATTATGAAAAGTGAATCGGTTTTGGGGAAAATGAAAGATGAGTTCCCCGGTGATCCGATAGTAAGCTTTTATGGGACCGGGGCTAAAGCCTATTTTGTCGGCTTACTTAATAATGAATTAAAAAAGGTCAAAGGCATCAGTAATTGAAAAAGAGCTTAATATCGAAGATAATCGGAAAGTTGTAGAACGAGGAACTTAAATTTTTAGAAAAGTGAAGACTTTTCGTAGTGAATTACATGACGTTTATACTGAAATAATAAACAAAGTGGCATTATCTATTAACGATGATAAACGCTATATAATTCCCTCATCAACCAAAACTCTGCCTTGAGGTCATAAAGATATCGATTTTTATCAAACAGATCCGGATATTAGATTAGAATATTTAATGAAAATGTGTAATGATTTGCATGTTGATACGCAATTCTATTAGACTGATCCAGATATTAGATTAGAATGTTTGTTTAAAATGTGTGAGGAATTGATATCTGATGATGATGCTGATATGCAGTAATTTTTTATGTGTATTTTCGCTTTAAAACAATAGTATGTTTTGTTAAAAGCAAGTACAATTTAAAATTGTTGTATTTTTTATTTGTATTAATTGAAAATTGTTGTATATAAATAATATATATATATATATATATATATATATATATATATATATATATATATAAATTTATTAGCCA
>JAUTXW010000414.1:0-57500 GCA_030620095.1 Kuschelorhynchus macadamiae | reverse complement strand
GCACGTTGTTCAAGCTCGTGATCGGCTTGATGACGTAAACTTAAATTATTTTTGTTTTCTGAATACGCTATAACGCTGCATCTAATGGATCAATTCCTAAATTACCTCTCGCTTTGCAAATTTAGTGCCGGGCCCACAATATTGGTACCCGGGAAGATGTAAAACGGAAGTTTATTAATTAATGAATTCACTATGTAACACCCAGTCTTAAGCCAATGTTGAGAACGTCCACTTCGTTTGACGGACAGCATTTGAATGACTTGTAAAGTCGATTGTTCGATATAAAATACTTTTTTTTCGAAAATGCGTATCGTAAAGCTGAAACATAAACTAGAAATAGATAATCTTGATGCAAAAGTTGGATCTTGGATCTAAACATGTAGGGAAGAATGTGAGGCATCGGCACAGTCCTTTGTTACCATTATCCAATCGTGGATTGCTAATAGGACCTTCCAATTGTGGAAAAACCAATGTTATGATTGCTTTGCTTACACACTCTTTAGGATTGTGCTTTGAAAATGTTTACGTATATTCAAAGTCACTGCATCAACCCAAATACGAATATCTCAGAAAAATTTTCACACCAATCAAGGATCTTGGTTATTACACTTTCAGCGACACAACAGATATCGTGGAACCATCCGGTGCCAAGCCAAATTCCATTTTCATATTTGATGATGTAATGTGTGAGAAACAGGATATTATACGATCATATTTTAGTATGGGACGACATAAAAACGTGGATAGTTTTTACATAGCGCAAACCTATTCCCGAGTTCCCAAGCAATTAGTACGTGATAACGCCAATTTAATTATAATGTTCAAACAAGATGAAATGATGTAACTTTCACACAATTTCAAGAGATGTATGCTAACTGTTGGAATGACAAGTATGGATTTCTAGTTATTAATAAAGACAGTGATTTAAATTCGAGAATATTAATAAAAAGTAATTCGGAAATACGTTTTTCTCTTGGTAAAGTGACATAATGGCGCCAAGCTAAGAATATTGCAACATTTAAAGGAAATGCAAAAATTTACGACTTAATATTCTTTAAAAATCCGCAGATATTAGAAAATATAGAAAAGATGACTCCAGAAGCCTTAGAAACCTATAAAAATATGTTACAGTTGACAAATGAAGCGTAAAAAGGCTATGACGAGATGCGGGGATTACAAGAAACCAGGTGAAAAAAATATGAACAGATTATAAAACCGTTAATGACAGGAAATCGATTGGGAAGTGGGATCGTAAGAAAAAAAACATAAGCGAAAGTAGCAATATCATTAAAAAAGCGTGTTTTATCGAAAAATATTAAGTACGTCTATTGGAATAAACCGAAGGAATTAGTAGATCAGTTACGATTGCTATGGAGTTCAAAAATAGCTGGTCATACCGGACACGATAATGAAATAATGTCAATTATCGAAGAACTCCGTGAGGAAGGTATAATTTATTAAGAAATCACCTAATTTGATCAGAGACGTGAGTTGAAACTACGAATCCTAGCAGTGAAAAAATAAAAATTGTCAATGAACTTCATAAATCTGCGAGAAAAGAATTTCCTAAGAGGATTATTAAAGGGTACGATGACTTGTGGCAAATAGGTTTGGCTGAAATGGAACAATATACAAATGAAAACGATGGCTATCCTTATATCCTAGTGTGCATAAATTGCTACTCCAAATTTGTCTATACTAAGGCAATTAGAAACAAGACTAGGGTTGAAGTCACTAAAGCAATGAAAGACATTATTGAAGAAGCCGGATATACACCAACAAATCTGCAAAGCGATCAGGGAAAAGAATTTTTTAATAACAAATTCCAAAATCTTGTCAAGGAATACAACATTAATCATTATTCGACGTACAGCACTAAAAAAGCAGCTCTAGTTGAATGAGTCATACGAACGCTTAAAAATTTCTGTACTGTACAAGGAGTTTAGCTAGGTTCTTACAAATGGATATAACTTTTGCCTTCGATCACAAAAACCTATAACAATACGAAGCATCGTACTATTGGTATGAAACCAATAAACGTTAAATCCACCACATGTATTAATGCATACAGTCAGATAAAAGTCGTCCCCTAAAAGGTCAAATTTCGTTTGGGTGACGTAGTTCGTATAAGCAAATACAAAAGCGTCTTTGATAAAGGCTATACACCCTCATGGTCAACGGAACAGTTTAAAATCGCAAAAGTTAACATTACCAATCCACCAACATACCTCTTGGAATCAGCAGAAGGTCAGCCTATTAGAGGATGTTTTTATGGAGCTGAACTGCAAAAAACAAAGAGTCCTAATGTTTATTTAGTGGAAAAAGTACTTGGCCGCCGCAAGAAGAATAATATTAATCAATTATTTGTTAGATGGTTAGGATTTTCAGATCAATTTAATTCATGGATTCATGAATCAGATATTGTTTACAAGAGTTTATTTGGTAATACTCTCTAAGCTATCAAAATATATATAATGTTTAAGGTTACTAGTAAAATAAATACATCATGAACTTCAAACTTGTTTTATTTAAATAGGTACTTATATAATTATAAATTAAAATATTATTATCTTCATATATGAGTACTCCTGGACAAACTGGAGCTATATTGATTTGTCTTCACTTTAAATTCTGAAATTGACATAACAACTTTTTGTCTAGATGACGCATTCTGATTTCGCCTTTTTCAACTCTCTCGAGCACAGTTAACAACTCGAAACACGAGAAATTATTTTTAAAAAATCAATTTTATTTCATAAGCGTACAAAGAGAACTGACTACAAAATGCATTTTAGTTATATTTATAAGTTCAATAATGCTTATGTTGCATGAGAACGAAAAGATAAAAGTCTAAGAATTGCAAGTGCATAAATGCAGAATTGCATTTCTCACGGGAACGTAACTCCTCCCCTCTTAGTTGAAAGCACGTTTTTAAAGACGTATTTTCAAAAATTACCAAAAAAAATTTTTTTTTTTTAAAGATTATTAAGAGTTTAGAAAATTCTATTATTTTCTTCAATATCTAAAGTATTAGAGTTTGCATTTAATTGTTTTTTCTTAGACTTTTTTACAAGTTTTTTGTATATTAAAAATATAAAAATTATTGAAATGAATATGTAAAGTAAAATTGTCCAAAAACTGGTCTTCTTTACATAAATCGTTGTGGTCATTTCTTCTAGGGCTTTCTTCTGGTTTTCCAATTTGGCTTCGATTTCTTTAGTAGTTTTTAGGTTTACGTAGTTTAAGTCCATACTAGGAGGGTTGTAGAATGAATCTCGTTTTTCCTTAATTAGGCTTAAATTAAGGGTAGGTAGATTAATTCCATTAAATGTTAATTGGCTTGATTTATATGTTTCAAGCGTAATTAACTTTATCCGTACTTTACATCCTGGGGATGACTCAAAAAGATAGGAACCATATAGGGGTATGTTATCTTCGGATTTTTGACAATTTATGACGGCAATTACTTGTATTGGTACTGTTATCAGCCATTTGCCGTCGATTATTTTTGTTGTCTGGATCTCGTGCAGTTGAGTTTCGAATGGGTGGCAAAACGTAATATTTGGGTGATGTTTGATAAGTTGAACAGCGCAGGAGGGGCTGTCTTCGACAAACGTGGTGTGGGCTTCTTTACACAAATATTTTTGTGGTTGGATTTCGTGACATCTTTGGTCCATATGGGCATATTTTGTATTGCCTAATGCTAGGTAGGGTTTATAAAGAATATTTACAAGAATTGATCGATTATTGGGAATTGGTAAAGGAAATAACTTAAAATATTGATATATCTCCGATTCCACAAGAGGAAGTTCAAATATAAATACAATATTAAAGTTTTTTAAGAAACTTTTAATTTCTATAATTTTTTCGAAATTAAGTATATTTTTATAAGTTACTTCTAAAGGGAGTTTATCTGAGCCTAGATGATCGTGTAAGTTTTTTATTTCTATAAATAGTTCATTTGGTTCTATTATTGAATTATAAAGTACATTAATTTTTGCAAAAGTGATACCTATTTCAATCTTATTCAGAATATCGTAGATTGATTGATAAATTGTTGTTATTTGATTATTGTATATATTAAATAAAATTCGTGATTACTTATTTGTTCCATTTGAACTTTATTAATTATATTTTCTATTTGTAAAATGCGTGACTTTAGTACCATTTGGTTATGTGTGATATTAGATATAATTGTTTTAAATTTATTAATAGTGGATTCTAAAAGTGTAATTTGATTGATAGCGTCAATTTTCAATTTATTTTGATTTTCTTGTAATTTCGTGATTTTGGCATCAATTTGCTCTGCGTCATTTTGATCTAAGTTTCCAGTTATACTTTTTATGAATGAACCTAAGGGGTTAAAAAGACCTCTTTTACTACGATAATTTTCTTGATTTGGGACAATTTGTTCAAATAAAGTTTCTATTCTTTTTTCAAGTGTACATAATGTATCAAAAGAATTAAAATATTCCTTATGGTATTCGCTGTTATTTTGAATGTTTATGTATATTGATTTTGCTTGTTTTTGAATATTTTGAAATTGGTTAATTAAAGGGGTTAGGTTAATATTTTGAACGAATGTCCAGTGATTGGATTTAAGTTTAGCGGTTCCCATTTTGAATGGTAGTATTCCTGGATGTTTATTTAAATCATGGAATTTTACGTAGCCGCCGACGATGGTCCAGCATCTGGAACAAGGGGTATTATTTTAGTTTCGTTAACATGTATAATTTCTTTGTATTTATTTTTGGGATTTTCTATTTGTATTTTATTATTTTCTAATATAGCCGTTAATATGAATGGGCCTAAATATCTCTTTTTTATTTTTCCAGATCGATTACCTGATTTTTTATAAATTTGTGAGCCTATTATTAAATTAATCGGGGTTTTATCCTTGTTTGCCCTATCTATATTTTTTTGTTTTAGTTCTCGTGATTCCTTTGTAATTTTGTCGTACAAAATTTGTGTGTTATTTTTATGATTATTGACATACTCGGTATATACATGAGCAGGTATTAAATCCATAGGATCTCTAGAGTCTGTGTGTCCGAAGACAAGTTCGTATGGGGTAAAATTCGTACTAGAATGGATCGTGTTATTATAGGCAATAATTGCGTACGGCATAAGTTTGGTAACTTCTGCATTGGGGTCCGATTCTCGAAGTAATCGAATGTGTTCGATTAATGTGGAATGTAGCCTTTCAACACGGGAGTTTGATTCATGGTGGTAGGGGGTAGTGAAGAGTATTTTAATATTATGTGTATTTAATAAGCCTTTAACGACTTCGTTCTGAAATTCAGATCCGTTGTCTGAAACTATTTGTTTTGGAATACGTAAAAAGGAAAAGAAATTAATTAACTGTTCACAGCATGACACTGCATTTCCAGTATAAGGCAAGGCTTGTGCGTATTTGGAGAATTTATCTATAATAGTTAGGAATTTTTGTTTACCTATGATGAAAGTGTCGATATGAACAATTTCGAAAGGTTTGCTTGGCGTTTCGGTTAATATCAAAGGTTGATCTGGTGGTTTTCGATTATATTTTGATCTTTGACAGATTTCACAATTATTGATGTATTTTGTTACATCTGCCTTAAGTGATTTCCAATAATAATTTGCTTTTAAAAATTTGCAAGTTTCTTCAATTCCCCTATGATTTGTTTTGCCTTCATGACGATATTTAATTAGTAATTCTCGTTCGTCAGGTTGAGCATTATTTATTAATTTTGAACATTCTATAAGTTTTAAATTTTTAAAATGGTTATTCATTGCTTGTTGAAAGTAGGTTCTTAGTTCTTTGGAAAAGAAATAAACATATGTTGTTTTATTTGTTAAATATTCTTTCAAAAAGTTAGTAATTACTATAATATTAGTGGGTAATGTTGCGTGAATAATTTGATGTCCTTCGAAATTTTCACGGTTGGTTTTAACATATTTGTCATAAGGTGCTTTTTTAATAATAAGTTGATGAGCTTTATTATTAATAATTTCATCTAATATAGTCATATTGGAATGATTTTCGTTAGCATTTGTACTATGTATTGTTTCCGTTACGGGTGGTTTTATTGGAATATTAGAATGGGTTAGTTGTGTTATAGGTGGAGTTATTGGAATGTCAGAAATAAAATTAATTTTGGGTATTGTTTCAGGTTCGTGTTCTAGTCTTTCTATTGTTTGTGACACTACTTCAGAGTCAAGGATATCTGTGTTAAATTGGTCGTTTAGGAATTGCGTTACGTCGGTGTCTATATCGCCTGGGTAATTTATTAATGATTCGGATTCGATTGCGTTTAATTGAATTCGGCTAAGGGCGTCAGTGTTAGTGTTTTGTTTCCCTTTTTTGTAGATTATTTCATAATCATACTCTTCAAGTTTTAGCCTCCAACGTACTAATTTCGAATTTGGTTCTTTGAGGTTAAATAACCATACTAATGGGCGATGGTCAGTATATATTTTAAATTTTTTGCCATAAAGGTAAGGTCTAAAGTATTTACATGCCCAAACGATTCCTAAAAGTTCTTTTTCAATCGTTGAGTATTTTTGTTCTGTTTCATTTAGAGTGCGCGACGCGAATGCTACAGGGTTGTCATTTGGCGGGTTGCCTTGAGAGAGAACAGCGCCTAGGGCTACATTTGAGGCATCTGTAGTAAGGACAAAGGGTTTTTCAAAATCAGGATATTTTAGTATTGGAGCATTAATAAGCAATTCTTTTAAATGGTTAAAGGATTGAATAAAGGCTGGTGAGTGTTCAACTTTCGCTCCTTTTTTGAGACATAGTGTAAGGGGTTTGGTGATTTTTGCGAAGTCTTTGATGAATCTACGATAATATCCGGCTAGTCCTAAAAATGACTTAATGTCTTTTTGGGTTTTTGGTATGGGGAAATTTTTAACTGCGGTGACTTTATCAGGATTAGGTTTTACACCTTCGCTTGTAATTTTGTGACCTAAATAAGCAACTTCTTTGTGTAAAAATTCTGATTTGTCTAGCTGCACTTTTAAATTGTTTTCTTTAAGTCTATCAAAAACGAATTTTAATCTATCGATATGCTCTTGAAGTGACGTAGAGAAGATTATTATGTCATCTAGATATACAGAACAGATTTCATTTTGAAGTCCCCGAAGGACGTTGTTCATGACTCGCTGAAATGTAGAGGGCGCATTTTTTAAGCCAAAAAACATGCGTCTAAATTCATAATGACCTGTATCGGTTGAGAACGCTGTTTTAGGTATATCATTCGGTTCCATTTCTATTTGATGAAATCCGGTTGCGAGATCCAATGTGCTGAAATATTGGGATTTTCCGAGTTTATCGAGAATATCCGATATATTTGGTAAAGGAAATTTATCGTCAATACTGCGCTCATTGATTTTACGGAAATCGCAAACGATACGCCATTTACGTTTACCGGACGCGTCCATTTTTTTTGGGAGAATCCAAATTGGACTACTCCACGGTGACGTTGAGTTTTGAATGATACCGTTCTCTAACATTTTGTTAATTTGGGTTTTAACCTCTTTTTTATGAATTTCAGGATATCGATAAGTTTTTGTATATATAGGTGTGTCATTGGTTAAGTTTATTTTATGTTTAATTTGATTAGTAAATGTAAGTGGGATGCCCTCACAATAAAATATGTCACGATATTCGTAACACAAGTTTCGGATAGCTCTGTATTCCTCCTGATTACAATGTGACAGTCTTAAATTTTTTAAGTTTTGTTTTTGTGTATTATCCATATATTCATTTATTTCCGTATCAGTTTCCATTTTTTCTATGAAGTTGTTTTCTACTTCATTTATGGTTTCGATATCTATGGGATTAAATATTTTTATTTTAACTGGGTTTTCGCGACTATTCGTAATTATAGTTAATGCGTAAGAGTCAATGACTTGTACTAAAGCTTCTGGCATCTCTGCGCAACCAAAATCTGTATATTTTAAAATACCTAAACCATTCGATTGATTTACAGGCAGTTTGATTCTTTGACATGTGCGTGGGGGAATTATTATTTCGATAGTTTCAAAATTATGTAAATTTGATATATTATTTTAATAATATAAAGGCAATGTTACAAATTGAGTATCTAAAGAACAATGTTTTAAATTTATATTCGCTCCAATATGTGTTAGAAAATCAATCCCTAAAAGTCCGTCAAATTTAGGTGAAAAATCAAAAAGATAAAACTTATGATTACCTGTATGATTAAAACAAGGAAATATTGGTATATTAATTACTTCATTGTGAATGGACGTAGCGTGGGCTGTCCTTACTGAGAAAGGTTCCGAAAAAATGAAATTTGAATAAATTTTGTATGCTAAATTAGGCTTTATAAAACTTTTGCCACTACCTGTATCAATTAAAAATTTTGCTCTGATTTCGGGTATAAAAATTACTGGTAAATCTGAATTTGTGTAATTATTTAAAAGTATTACGTTTGGTTGTTGGAAATTTGGTTTTCCTGAAAATTTTCTTCATTAAAATCAATTTGATTTTCATAAGGGTTATTTTCTAGACAAGAAAATTCGGTATTGGAGTCATTATACGAATATTGCGAATTATCGGTGTATTCTGGGTAATAATATTGAAATTCAGCAATGCTGGCTTGAAAATTTTCATTTTGATCATTATCGGTATTTATCGATTCGACTGATTGGTTATACTTCTACAACAATATTACGTTGTGAAGAATGGGGTTGTTGGTTTCTTTTGAGGATTGTGTTCCCTGAAGAAGTATCCATCGGCTCAGGCTTTTGTTGGCGTGATATTCCAGAAGAAGTTGGGCGTTGATTTTGGGGGTTAAAAGATGGTCTTGGGGTAAAAGTGTTTCTTTGCATAAAATTTTGATTTGGGAAATTCGATTGTCTCAAATTATTTACGGGTTGCTTAAATTGTCCGAAACCCATAAATTGATTATTTCCATTATTAAAATTTGGGATTGGTTGTCTATAAGAAGGCATAAAATTTGAAAATTGCTGAACGGGGTAATTCGAAAATATTGGTCTCACATTAGCAGGATAATGTGCTTGTGTAGGCAAATTTATTTTTGGTTTTTGTGAATTCAAATTTGGGTTTTTTGGTAATATGTTACTACGGTTCTTATAATATAGAAAATTTTCTTCTTCCAAGGCACAGCTCATTGCCTCTTCTAAAGTAACTGGATTTTTTAATCTAACCACAAGTTGCATATGGTAGTTTAGACCATTTATGAAGGTTTTTAATACTAAATTTCCGTATTCGTTAATTTTTAAAAGTTTTGAAGCTTGCGTTTCATTGTTAAAATTTACTTTGGAAAATAACAAACTGCGGGCGTCTTGCAAACGCAGGCCAAATTGTTGCGGTGTTTCATTTTTTTCTGGTTTGGACGTTATTATATCTTGAACAATACAATCAATCGATCTATGGTCTGAAAAAGTTGAAATTATTGCAGCTTTTACTGCGGGCCATGTATTTAATTCTATTCTAGAACAAATAATATCGGCTGCCCTACCTACAAGTTTACTTAATATAGTATCGTGTAAACATACATTTATAGGTGCATTATTGTCAGTTTTATTTCTATGATTATTATAAAAATTATCACAAGCATTAATAAATCTGTTTATTTGTTTTGGATTCCCATCGAATAAGGGAATATTGTCTGCCTGATATCTGACTAGTTGTAAATTAGGTTCAGTAGTCATTATTTTACTTATTTGAATTAAATTAGAAAAGGGTGTTAGATTTCCTTCACAATTTAAATTTCCAAAAGCTGATGTTAAATCTTCCAGTTTGCGGAATTGCAAGAGACGTAAGTATCAATATTTAAAATAGGATAAAAATAAAATGAAATAAGGAAAATTGAAAGGAAGCACTTACAGCAATGTACTGAAGATAATTCCAATTCTCATTCTTAAATTAGGGTCCAATAGGAGAGGCGATGTGGTCCTTTCCCTGGTTAGCTGCTATGAGGGTGGGACGATGTGTGTTCCCAAACTCGCATTAATAGGACGCTGGACGATGCTGTTCCAAATCCCTGGTCAATTGTGAGTTTCTTGGTACACCCTGAAGATTTTTTTTTTTTTTGATTGTCCGATTTTTGCCACAAATCGTTGAGACGAAACCAGAAAATACGCACGATGGCAATAATCCTACCGACTGCGCCAGTTAACAACTCGAAACACGAGAAATTATTTTTAAAAAATCAATTTTATTTCATAAGCGTACAAAGAGAACTGACTACAAAATGCATTTTAGTTATATTTATAAGTTCAATAATGCTTATGTTGCATGAGAACGAAAAGATAAATGTCTAAGAATTGCAAGTGCATAAATGCAGAATTGCATTTCTCACGGGAACGTAACTGCACATCTCTTTTTGTTGCTTCAATATTAGCAATTTTTTTTTCAAGCTGCTTCATCTGACTACGAACCATATTAAGAAAATCTATATTAATTATATCTACCTTTTGTACACGTAATAGGTGAATTTCTTTAAGCGCATAATCCAGTGTAACAGCATCGCTAGCCTTGGTCGGTGTGGCGACATTGGTTAAAGATTTTCCTTGAATTTTATATTGACCATCTGGAGTAATCTTAAATCCAATTCCTGGTGACCTCTGCAATAAATGCACTTTTTCACCAACCTTTTAACGTCCAAATGTATCAATTGTGTTGTTAACACGACCCATGTTTATCTAAAACTACTTTTTTCACCAAAAGTGCAGCAATATAAGGTATAAAATAAAGCTTGTGGGGTCTGTTACGTTAGTTAAATACTTTCTCTAATTAACTGATCAACTTTCTTCTCAAGGTTAGATAATATTACTTCACTTGTTTCTATTATCGAGTATATATATACAAATTCGGAATTAAAATCAATAAATATTTCATTAATTTTGTGATGCAGTTCATTAAATAATTGGGCCAGTATTATCCGAAGCTTGTGAATTTCTTGAAGGAAATAGTCTCGGGTTACAATATCACTACCTTTCAAAGGGTCTGCGAAGTTAGTGAAAGATTTGTCTTGAATGTCATATTGATTATCAACAGTAAATTTAAAACCAATTCCTGGAGGACTACGTAATGTTAAAAAAATACAATTCAAACTTCATTATGTACATTGTCTTTTTCACAGTCTTCCTTTGCTTTTCTAATCTACATCCATTTTATCGACTGTGTCAACACCACTCTAGTCACCGTTGGTACTACTTTCAGGAACCGCATATTTTTGTACATCACTCTGGTCACCACTCATACTGATTTGAGGAACCTTAACATGTTTTTGTAGATTTTCCTCTTGTTGTTTTTCAGCAGCTACTTCGTCAACACCCAAATCTTCGTATAATCGATATTTCTCCACGATATTGTTTGGAATACGTGGAATTTTAATTAAAAAATCCTTTAGACCTTCCTCAAGCATTTCTGAACAAAAGATATCCAAGGTGATATATCCATATACATACTTTTCACAAATATGTACTCCTACAATAATATTTTTTTGATTGTCTAGCGTCACGTCATTTTCTGTTTCTGTTCTGGAATTTAACGATTTTTCGGTTGAAAAACTACTAAAAATCTGTGAAAGTTTAGTGCAAATGGATTATCTGTCCGCAAGTTGCAGGTGAAAGTGATGGCAAAAGTTTTAAAAGTATTTTGATCCAAAATTTTCAACAATAAAAGTTTACCAAACAACGTGATAAAAACTTACAGTGTTGTCAGATAAAATAGTACAATAACATTCCATCTAAATAAAATTGTACAACCTATAAAGCCAGGTGCCTTCCTGTATGGACGTTTCATCCGTAGTTTAGTCTCGTTCGACGCGAAAGCGAGTTGTCAGATTTAAAATCTACTGTCTTCCTCTTCATCATTATCTTTCTAGTCAAAAGTTAGAATAAAGTAGTTTTGGCAGAATGAGTGATCTAAATTGTGCTCAATGTAAAATGAAGTGGGTAAACGGTGCAAAAGCTAAAAGAAGGCGAAATTTTTGGTGCTCCTTGTGACTCCTGTGGCCTTGTATTATGCAAGGCTTGCTCTGATATATCAACAACAGAATGCAGGGCTGCTACTCTAGGCCAAAGACAGCTCACATTTTTCTACTGTCCAAAATGTGCTGATGCAGCTAGGAAATTGCCACAACTTGTAAAGGAGGTAGAAACGCTGAAGAGCGAATTGAAAAAATGTAAAGAAATTTTACAGAAAATCCCCTCCTCTTTGGAGATAATGGGGAACAAAGAAACACTCAAAGAAATACCAACAATTAAAAAAGCATTGTCAGATAGGAACAAGCAGTTTGATACAAAACTAAAAGAAACCAACAACAACCTTGAAACCTTAAAAGTAGCATGTGAATCATTTAAGACCAATTTTGAAAAAGAAATGTCAAATCTGAAGGCTGACTTTGATAATCTTCAAGTGAAAATATCCGCTGGTAATATAGAAGCTCAACACAGTGAACAGAGTGTTGAATCAAATATAACGGAGATGCAGGAAAGAGAGATAAGAAAGAAACACATTATAATATTTGGAATTGACGAATCGGATGCACCAACTGCTGAGGAACGTATTGCACTGGAACAAAGGAAAGCTAAGCAGATCATTAAAGATATTGATGTGTCAGTAAGGCTTGATAACATAAAAGTATACAGAATAGGAAGATATGACAAGGAAAAAAGAAGGCCTCTAAAGGTTATCACTGAAAACTTTGAGGACGCTCTGAGGATCCTGAAACAAAAATCGAAACTACGGGGGGACATCTACATCAAGAGTGATCAAACCAAAATGCAGCGTGAGTACTTGAAAAATACAGTTAAGACACTAGAAGAGAGAAAACAAAAAGGTGAGACAAATCTTATTATAAAATACATAAAGGGAGTTCCTAAAATAATTCAAGGTGATGTCTCAAAAAAGCAGTAATAGCCCCCTTTGCCTCTCTCACACTTTTCTATACCAATATTAGCTCCCTTCTATCTAAATTTGATGAGTTTTCTGCAGAAATCAGAAATTTGAAACCCGACATAATACTTCTAACAGAAACGTGGCTTAACTCCAGAATCACAGATGTACTTGTTCAACTGCATCAGTATATTTTGTGGAGAGAGGATAGGGTGGGAGATAGAAAGGGAGGGGGTGTGTGTATTTATGTTAAGGAAACAATTCATGGTTATAAAGCAGAAACTATTAAACAGAATGCTGATGAGCTTAGAAATAGTATTATCGACTCAGTCTTCATTAACCTGAAAATAAGATCAACTGAAATATTACTAGGTTGTGTCTATCGTCCACCATCATGTAATAATGTTGATAATCAGAGCCTGTGTGATGTCATAAGTGGTCTGTCTGAATATCGTCAAAATGTACTTCTTTTTGGGGATTTTAATTATCCCCATATTAATGGGGCTGGCTCGCAAGTCCAGAGACCATGCAGTATGTCTGAACAGTTCCTCATGTCATATCAGGATAGCAATCTTCATCAGTTGATTACTTTTCCAACAAGGTATCGTGACAATAACATACCATCATTACTTGATTTGCTGTTAGTGTCAGATGAAAAGCTAATCACGTCTGTCACGGGACATAATCCTATTGGTCTCAGAGATCACATAACTGTAGTGGTTCATATGCAAATAAACTTAGTCCCAAATATTGCTACCAAACCAGAAAGGCGAAATTATTGGAAGGCCCAGTATGAAATAGTGAATGATCACCTTAGGAACACAGAGTTAAATCCAAACATCACAAAATATCAGAATTTGAAAAATATCACTGATAATATAATTGAGAAATACATACCATTGGAAAAACCAAAAGAGATTTTTGGGAAACCGTGGATTACAAGGCAGCATAAGAAATCCATCAATCAAAAGCGTCGCCTGTGGCATAAGTATCGGAATTCCAGAAATGCAGATGATTACTCTGCTTACCAAAGAGCAAACAACAATATAACCATGTCACTGAGAGAAGCGAGAAAAACTTTTGAGAATGGTCTGGTCGATAAGGGACCTAGAGAATTCTACCAGTTTGTGAACAGTACCCTCAATTCCAAGTTGCAGTCCTTTACACTGAAGGATAGCAATGGTTGTGTAACATCGGAGTCAAGCCAGGTGGCTGAAATTTTTGCAAAACAGTTCCACCAAACCTATACAAGAGAGAGCCTCGCAAATATTCCTCTACTTCCAGAAGAAACTAGGTCTGGGTCATCTATTGAAAACATAGAATTTACAGCAGAAAAAGTTGGAACTGCATTAGAAAAGCAAAAAATTCACTCAAGTCCAGGCCCTGATGGTGTATCGCCGATTCTTCTAAAAAACTGCACAATATCTATAAGTCCTCCTTGCAGATGTAATGAGTGAATCTTTTGAGTCAGGCTATCTTCCCTCAGAATGGAAATGTGCGGTGGTAATACCCATCTACAAAAAGGGAGACTTTCAGCTGCTAACTATAGACCAATAAGTCTGACATCAATACCATGCAAGTGCATGGAACGAATTATAGCACAGGAATTGACAGCTTTCCTAATTAGAAACCACTCACACAAACTTTACAACCAACATGGGTTTCTACCGCACAGATCTGTGAATACCAATCTCATGTACAACTTGGAAACGTGGACAAAAGCAATGGACGACGGATACCCAGTGGATGTCATCTATGTGGACTTCGAAAAGGCATTTGACACTGTGCCAACTAGGAGGCTGCTTAAGAAACTCGAGCATTACGGAATCAGGGGTAGGCTGCTGAGATGGATAGAGAATTATCTGTCGAATAGAAGGTTTGAGGTCAGGGTTGATGGACGTCTCTCTAAGAAGTACAGTGTTGACAGTGGAGTCCCACAGGGCTCAGTGCTGGGCCCACTCCTGTTCATCATCTACGTGGCCGACCTATCCCAGGACATACTGTGCAGAGTGAGCTTGTATGCTGACGATACAAAGATTTTTTGTGATCCCACCATCCACCATGGGGAAATGAATGAAGATCTGGCAACACTGGATACATGGTGTAAAAATTGGCTAATAAAACTCAACATCAGCAAGTGTGCAGTGTTACATATTGGCTATAACAACCCTCAGCTAACATATTTTCTCAATGACGAACCACTGACAACAACTTTTGAACAGGTGGATTTGGGAGTCACAATAACATCTGACCTGAAATGTGAATCTCAGGTGCTCAAAGTGGTAAAAAAAGCCAATTCTCTAATCTACCTTATAAGAAGGGCCTTTAGAAACATCTCTGAAAAACTGTGCCTACACCTTTACAGAACCTACATACGGTCTATACTTGAACATGCAGTGATCTCATGGTCTCCTTACTTTCAAAAGGACATCGATCTCGTTGAGAGAGTGCAGAGACGAGCCATAAAACTTCCTCTGACCCTGAGAAATAAACCTTATGAAGAACGGTTAAGAAAACTAAAACTTACAACACTTGTTGATCGGCGAAGGAGAGGAGACCTCATAGAGACGAATAAAATACTACATGGAGTCTACTCGTGCGATATTAACGCATTTTCGATCAGTGAAAATCACCACCTACGCGGCCACTCCCTGAAACTGGTCCCAGAACTGTGCCATAGACTTTGTCGGAAAAACATTTTGTATAACCGCGTGATAGAAGACTGGAACAAGCTAAGTGAGGACATAGTTTCCGCTCCAAGTGTGAATGCATTCAAGAATCGACTGGACAGCTGTTGGCCTAATCTATGAGCGAAACTGACGTGGACTAGAAAAATGACTAACAATACTAAAGTGCGAATATGAAAGAAAAAAAAAACACTCTCTAAACAAGTGTGCAGTCTATCGGACTTTTCCGCCTACTGCCGGACACCTATAATAATAATAATAATACAGATAAATTTGTTAAATCATCCAAATACTTAAAAGTGAAAGAATATCTTCAGACATTCTTCTTAGCTGTACTGCCAAATGTCGGACGTAGGAGTACTGATTGTCATAGCTCAAAATGCTTACGTGGGAATCATACCTTTCAGTAACATCACCCATTTCTAATTAAAAATACATGTGTGAGGACTATGATTTCGAATTTTGTTTCTAACTGCCTTATTACATTTTTTATTTAATAAACTTTTCAAATTATAATACAACAATGGTACCTTTAATGTTAAATATTATTATTCCAAAACACCAAAATTTAATGATGACCTTGTATTACCGTTGGCAAACACTCCCGAGCTTTGTCCTAAATAAGTCAAAGTGAATTTATCATCCGACTTATTCATATTTTCAACTGTGTCCAACGGAAGAGCTTCAACAACGCGTTTTGGCAAAAATGATTGAAAAGTTTGATTATGAGTTCTATCATATAATGTTACCAGTATAGTTTCCCCATAACGTGTTATCATTAACTTCATTTTCTTAATAATATATATTTTTGCCATCGTTAATGATGTTATGGCTTTCCGCTCAACATCTTCGTTAAGCGCTTTATTAATTTCAACAAATGTTTGCTTTGAAATCCTAATTATTAAAAATGGAATAAGGGTATTGAAAGTCAAAACACGAATATAGTATACCTAAAAGTACTTTCAGAATACACCACACAATAATATCGAGCGGGTTCTCACTGCAAATGATGCGCGTCTCAATGTGAAGTTTTCTATACTAACCAAGCCTTTTTATAGAGGTAAACTTTAAGATCGAACACCTCCTACCCATTTACATAACAAACGCATCACTTAATATCAAGCATCCCCCACCAACCAGACACATCTCAAGGTCAAACAATTTGACATTCAAAAAATTATCAAGGTTATTTTGTATAAAATCCCCCACCAACAAAATCTCAGGGTCATTTCAAAGTCAGACAATTTGACCTTCAAAACATCCTTAAGGTCATTTCAGTGTCAAATAATTGGACCTTTAAAATATCAAGTTCAAGTGAGCTAGGCAACAACTTGAGGTACAGATTTCCAAGGTCAAATGAACTCAAAGTCAAGTGGGCGGGGCACCCTCAAGGTCAAGTGACGTCACAGGGCAAAGGGCAGGGACATAAGTGGAGGAGGAGTTGACCTTCAAAATTTTAAGGTCAAATGAACCCAAGATCAAGTGGGCGGGGCCTCCTCAAGGTTAAATGACTTCAAAGATGAGGGGGGCAGGGAGGTAAGGGGGGATGGTCCAAAAGATACATTATTACTCTACTCAGGTGCTACCGGTAACATCCAAGCAAAAATTCAATAAAAATTCATTAAAAACAAAAGAAAAAATAACGCTAACATTTTTTAAAAGAATGTATATGATGATCATTCGGCGAGCAACGGTGTCGAAATTTGTGATCTTTTCTCAAACTTTTTTGATAGTGTTTATGTTCAAGAGGGGCACAATTCTCTATTTGTCGACTTAGATAAACCGATTAGTTATTGACGAAAAACAAATTCCAGACGCTGTCGACGATATGGACAGCCAAAAAAGTCCAGGTCCTGACAATATACCTGTTATATTCATAAAAAAAAATGCAAAAATAATTTAGTTACACCTCTCCATTATATTTTTAATATGTCTCTTCAAGAAGGCTGCTTCGCAGCTAGATGGAAATCTTCTCTTATTATGCCTCTTCACAAAAGTTGGGCTAGAAATGATATAAAAAATTATAGGCCTATCAGCAAACTCTGTACATTTGGTGAACTTTTGGAAAAAATTATACATAAGAAAATCTTTGGTAATGTGAAAAATGTAATTATAAGTCAACAACATGGTTTTTTCCCTTGTAGATCTATTGAAACAAACTTAATTGGCTTCACTGATTTTGTTGTTGAAGCTATGGACGATCAGACGCAGGTGGATGTCGTGTACGCTGACTTTAGTCTTTTGATAAAATCAGCCATCAAATACTTCTAAAACGCCTGGCTGAGGTCGGTGTGTCCGGCGGAACTCAATCGGTCTCTGTGAATAGTTTAAAATCAAATCCCTTTGAGGTGACACCGGGTGTACCTCAGGGCAGTCATTTGGGTCAACTTTTTTTTATAATCTACATAAATAATATAAACCAATGTTCTAAGAACTTACAACTTTTACTTTATGCTAACGGTTTGAAGATGTATCCCAAGATAGAGAACGCAGATGACTGTTAAAGATTACAGCAAGACTTGAGGAGACTGGTTGCGTACTGTGATGGCCGTGGTTTATTTCTTAATCCAGAAAAATGTGTCACAATAACTTTCACAAGAAATAGAAATATCTTTGAAGATCAGTATGGCTTTAAAAATATTGTCCTTAAGAAAGTTGAGGAAATTCGAGACTTGGGTGTAATCATGGACTCAAGGATGATTTTTAGTTCTCAAATTGAGGTCATTAATACATGTAATCGTATGCTGGGTTTTATTCTGAGAAATAGTATAAACTTGAATAATTATAAAACATTACTAATACTGTACTATGCATTTATTTACAGCCGTATTAATTTTACCTGAGTGGTTTGGAATCCACAGTTTGTCACTTATGAAAAGTGATTGGAAATCATACAAAATAATAACAGGTAAATTAGAATGTAACGACATATTAACAAAAATAATTTTATATGAACCAGTAAGAGATCTCCGACATAACGCGATTTTTATAACACCATTTCGAAAGACCAACTCTGCTCAAAATTCTCCAATATGCCGAATAATAAACACGTTTATTATATGTTGAAATAAAAGTGTCATTATATATATATATATATATATATATATATATATATATATATATATATATATATATATATGTAAAGAAAAAAAAAAAAAAATTAAAAACCTACGCATATCGCGCTTGTGTTTTTAATCTAATCGTCTATATACTTCTACATTGCTACTACAGGTTCAAATAGCAAGCCTCACACTGATACCAATAGATGACACCTCTTTACTCTTTGGGTTAATTTCTTACTGCCTTAAATTTTCATCGTATATATTCAAACTGCCGTTAAATATTTTTCATCATCTCTACCATATGGCTGCATTGGCCTGATAAGCCCCAAAAGGGCAAAACGTCGTCAATTTTGCCGGTAGAGGTGATGAAAAATGCTTAAAGGCTTGTCGGTATAATGGTCCATGATTTTTGGACCCTATACCTGAATAAGCTTATCAAAGGCAGAATTATTTGTGCTAATGGCCGTACTAATTTATCTACGGACGTTATTTACATATTATATATATATATATATATATATATATATATATATATATATATATATATATATACATACATTCAGTAGAGTACGGTTGCGCTGTGTGCACGTGTTTGTTTGCCCTCCGTTTCACTTGTGTATTTTTGATGGTTTGCTGTCGTTATATGCTGCAATTTTAAGATAAGTACAATCTATATACTTTGTTAATATGGACTCTATGTAATTTTTGGCGTCAAACGTGTAAATTTTCCTTAAAATATGAGCTGTTCTGTTTGCCAATCTGAAGTTTCGAAGCGTAAACCTGGGCTTGTTTGCGATGGCTTTTGTAAAGGCCAGTACCACCTAAGTTGTAGCAGCCTACCTCCTGATGCTGCAAAGATCCACGCACTCCCGGGTTTCTTTTGGTTTTGCAAGACCTGCCTAGTAGTGAAACATAAGGAGACTGATCTTAAAGCAACCATCGAGCAGACGGTACAAATTAAGCTCCTAGACATAGAAAAATCCCTCGAAACTTTTAAAAATGACATAAGTAGGAAACTAAGCGAATCTCAACAAGCCGGCATTTCTAGGGATTCTGGGACGTATGCTCAAATTGCTAATAAGTCTGCTGTTGTACTAGTGCCAAATCCGAGACATTCTCGAAGATAAGTCCATTTGACTCGTCCATTGCTGTCAACAACGTGCGTTCTAGAAGAGATGGAGGCATTGTGGTTGGATGTAAGAATGATGAGGCTGTTTCAAAATTCTGCAATTTGGCTAAAGATAAACTAGCCGAAAATTTTGAAGTGAAAGAAGTAAAAGTCGCTCAACCGAAAATCAAGATTGTGGGTATAACGGAGGACCTTTCGGAGGAGGAACTAATTCAGTGCCTGAGGATCCAAAACGAACCTTATATCTGTGCAGACTCTGAGTGTAAAATACTTAAATACTGGCATATTAAGAAAGACAAAAAAATTTTTCAAGCGATTGTTCAACTGGATCTTTTAACTTATGACCGTCTCTCAGATAAAATATCAAATCGTCGTGCTAGATACTTAGTGGTTGGTTATGATAGATGCATTATTTATGACGCGGTTGAACCCGTAAGGTGCTTTAATTGTTCAGGCTACAATCATACTTCTAAGAACTGTACTTTTAAAAAGGCTTGTCCAAAGTGTTCACAAGAGCACGACCTATCGGAATGCAACTCTTCCGCTGCTTCAAAATGCGTAAACTGCGTCAATTTATCAATTAGAACCCCTAATGATACTGTTGATGTCAATCATGCTGCATGGGATAAAACTTGTCCCATATATCTACGGAAGTTATCTGGGGTCAAGGCTCAAATACTTAATAGGCAGTAGCAATCACAGCGCATATGCGTGTACGAAGCGTACCGGTACACTTCGACGAATGTCTGCGCAAGTCAGAAGTCTGACGATTTAGTTCAATTAATCGACTTCGACTCGCACCTTCAGAGTCAAACGGTGAATTGTCAATCTGTCCGAAATAATGTTAACTTTACGCTGTACTATCAGAACGTTCGTGGTCTCAATACCAAAACGCACGACTTATTTAATGCATCATATTGCTTTGACTTTGATCTAATTGCTTTTACGGAGACATGGTTGACACCACAAGTGTTTGACAGTGAATTATTCTCTAATAAATATTCAATTTTCCGTTCTGATCGTAGAACTTCTCTTCTCAACGTCAGTAGAGGCGGAGGTGTACTTTTTGCAGTCAAACAATATTTTACGGCCACAATTATTAAAACAAATCTTGTCTCAGATACATTCCCTAGTATAGACATTTTGGGATTGCGCATCACTCGGAGATTTTTCGAAATTATTGTAATTGTTATGTATATTCCGCCTACTTTCGCAGCATATGAGGAGTTATTTGGGATTCTTATTGCCTTGCCTGCTTTAAATATGGATTTAGATATTATATTTTTAGGTGATTTTAATATTCCGGAATACCGAAAAAATATGAATATAAGCGATATCGTGTGTAGCTCAAAAATGCAAGCCGTTAATAAATTCCAAAACTTCTTTAATTTCAAGCAATTAAATACGATAGAAAATTGTAATAAAAGGCTTCTTGATTTAGTTTTTTGTACCCTAAAATCCTGTTGTGTAACTGAATCTGATGAGTCAGTGATATCCATTGACTTACATCACCCCGCTTTATTAATTTCTTTTCCGTTTTACATTCACAAACAAAATAAGTTTAAACTGAAAGAGAATTTAGCATATAATTTTAAAAAGGCCAATTTTCCGAGAATGTACCAGCTTCTGTCCGAACATGAGTGGTCGTTCCTTAACGAGGAACCTAATGCTAACCATGCGGTCGCAGCATTTTATCAGCACTTAGATATTATTTTCGGAGATACAGTTCCGATAACGCAGGCTAAACATAGTAAATATCCTCCTTGGTTTACAAGTGATATACGGATTTTATTAAAAAAGAAGGAATCCCAGTGGCGTACGTATAAGCGGTGCAAGCGAGTAAATGATTATGAAGCTTTTAAACTAACCAGGCGGACGGTAAAATATCTCATTAACATATCCTACCAATCCTACTTAGCTAATGTAGAAACAAAATTTAAGAGTAATCCCCAGTCATTCTGGTCCTATATAAATTCTAGGAAGTCATGCGGTACTCTGCCTTCTACGATGTCTTACCTAAATTCCGAACTGAACAACCCTATGGACATTGTTAACTCATTTGCAAATATGTTTAAGGAATCTTTTATAACATCTACTGATTATGCGCACACATATGATTCAAATATTAGTCATGTTTTAATTTCATTGTTTAACATAACGCCTGAAGCCACTGAAACTGCATGTAAGAAACTAAAAGTTAAATTTACCACTGGGCCTGATCTTATCCCTTCATTTATTGTGCGAGACTGCGCAAGTGCTTTTGCCAAACCTTTAGCAGTTATTTTTAATTTATGTGTGCAAAACTGCACTTTTCCAGATGTATGGAAAAAATCAAAAATCTGCCCAATCTTTAAAAAAGATGATAGGAGTAAAATAGAAAACTATCGACCTGTTGCTATAATATGCAATTTTAGCAAAGTCTTTGAATTTGTTATTCACGCCCAGTTATCTTTTTACGTTACTCCTCTTCTAATTGATCAACAACATGGTTTTGTATCTGGTAGATCGACTGTAACAAATCTTTGTACTGTTACTCAATACATTGCTGAGAGCCTGGATTGTAATACACAGGTTGACGTTATTTTTACAGATTTTTCTAAAGCGTTCGATCGTCTTGATCACGGTATCCTACTTACTAAATTATCCAGTTTTGGCTTTTCGGGAAACTTGGTTAAATTTTTGCAAAGCTACCTTTTAAGTCGGTCTCAATTTGTGCAGTATCGGTGTCATATTTCAGATACTTTTGTTGCCACGTCGGGTGTTCCCCAGGGGTCTGTCCTGGGTCCCTTATTTTTTAACATTTTTATAAATGACATCGTTAACGGTATGAATAATAATTGTTTGCTTTATGCTGATGATTTAAAAATATTCCGCACAATTGACTGTCTTGATGATTGCCGGAACTTGAGTCTTGATCTTCTTACACTTGGTCAATGGTGTGAAAAAAACAAACTGTCCCTTAACATCAATAAATGTAATGTTTTAACATTCAGTAGAAGTAGAATTCCTATGCAGTATGAGTATCATATGGACGGTGTTGCTCTGAAACGAGCTGAAAATTTTAAAGACTTGGGAGTCATATTTGATAGCAGGTTTTCATTTATCCATCACATCGAGGATATTGTTGCCAAGTCTTATCGGATTTTAGGATTTCTTATACGATCTAGCCGGGAGTTCAAGTCATCTGAAACCTTGTGCTCACTTTTTTATTCTCTGGTTCGTAGTAGGTTAGAGTATGCCTCCTCTGTTTGGCACCCTAATTATCAAGTGCATATTGACAAATTAGAAAGCGTGCAGTATAAATTTTTAAAATTTCTGAGTTTTAAAATTGATGGGTCTTACCCACCTTTTGATATTTCCCGACAAAGTCTACTTTTAAGATTTAAATGGGACACCCTTGAGAAAAGAAGAACAGAAGACTGCTCATATTTCTGTACAAGTTAATAAATAATAAAATGTCTGCTCCTAATCTGCTATCTCAAGTTACTTTTCACGTGCCCGCACTGGTCATCACCATTATTCTACCTTCCAAAATCTAGAACGAACGTTTTAAAATTCTCCCCATGCACAATATGTATTCTATTCACAATCGCTTGAAGGATTATTTGGATATTTTCCATTGTAATGATAAAAATATTAAATCTGTTAGTTCTAGTTATTTATAATTATATAGTATGTTCAATATTTGATAAGTTATTTTAGTTTTAGTTATTTAACTATATATGTTAGCTATTTGATAATTTATATTGCTGGATATATATTTGTTTATCTGTATAACTTAATATTTGCTTTGTATCCTGCCCAATAATAGGGGCTACTGCCCTGTGGGGTAGTGTAAATAAATATATATATATATATATATATATATATATATATATATATATATATATATATATATATATATATATATATATATATATATATATATATATATATATATATATATATATATATATATATATATATATATATATATATATATATATATGTAATTTACTATTTCTAATAAAGGGAAAAATTCACAACTAGGAAAGTTCCAATAAGAAATTTACCAATTTTTTCCTTCATAAATAGTTTACAGGCAGTCTAGAGGAAGTATGTCCAAAAATTAGTTCAAATGGTGTAAAACTCTGAGTTTGATTTTTTGTGTTGTTATAACAAATAACAGCATATAAGAGTACATTAAAAGGGTGGTAATGTCGATTTTCTTATCATTTCACTTAAGTTGCATGACATTTTTCGATAGAACTAGTTGACTGGGAGTGTTCTACGCTTAAAAATGTTAGTTGACAAAGGTTTTCATAAGGGTATTGTCAAATTCACGGCTATAGTCAGAATGGTCCGTAAGGCACTTCCATAGTGCTAGAAGAATACTAGAAGGGTAGTGAAACCGTTTTTGCAGTTTTATCTTCTATTGGATAAGCCTGCGCGAATTAATTAATCGATAGTTATAGCACCGCTTTGTGTTGGGCATTCGAATAAATCAATATTTATTTTTTTGAAGGTCGTTTTAGGAGTTTATGTTATAACTAGAGGATTATTAATTTTTTTTAGGAAATTTTAACTTTTTTACATAATTTCATCATTAGTTATTCCTTGTTTATTATTTTTTTTATACGCCGTAATGTTACTTTTATTATACAGTGTAAATTAGTTTTTCCACGGTGATAGTGGTCTAAAATTTGGCGAATTTCATTTTTTTTTTGGCAAATATAATTTAATATCTTTGTCTGCAAAGATAAATAGAAAAGTTTCAAGAATTGGTAATCCAAGATTATTTTCGACATAATACGTAGTTATAATGTCAAACTCAGTTTGACATGTATAAATTATTCGTTGGGCAACAATTTCAGGGTCAAATGGAAGGGGAATCATAAAGTATTTTCGATTTTTTACTGTTTTACTAAGAAAATATTGAGTCCAAAATTAGCATTTTCTTCTCTTATTTTTACATAAACTTCTTTTCAAATTTGTCTTGTATAAAGAAAGTCATTATATTTTTGTAAGATGTGTCTGTAATAATTGGTTAATCGATTAGAAATATGGTTTTATAAAGATTGGCAACCCGTTCTTCATCATATTAATTTGTTTTGATTTCTTCGTCTGTCATACTTATTGGCTAAGGCTTTTGAATAAGATTTTTCGCCTTCTTGAAAGTTATTTCTTTAATTCTAGATTAATGCGTCTAAGTTTTTGTTTATTTTTCCGGGTTAACTACTCGCAATTTTTGTTTTCAAGAAAAATCAAGATTTTTTTTATGACAACTCAAATTGGATATGACCAAAGAGAAGTGGAAGGTTTGATAATTCTTTGCTCTAACATGTTATTTATTTCGGGTTCATAAATTATTTTATAAATATATTCTTTAAGTTTAAGACCCCATCAAGCTAGTCTACGACCAGGCTCTTTAATTAAAAAAAAGCCATGTGAGGATGCGTTGGCCTGTAATAAGGGTATATTTTCTACCATAGAGATAGAGTCGAAAGTGCTTAACTGCCCATATTATTACAAGTAGTTCTGTTTCAATAGTGTTATCTGGTTTCTGTACAACATAAAGTTCTTGAGTTTTAGGCAATTGGATTTTTTTCCCATAGGACCTTATGAAAGGACAGCGCCTACCGCAAATGCGCTAGCATCAGTTGTGAGAAGAAATGGTTTTTCAAAATTTGCATATATAAGTATTGGATCAGATATTAATATTTGTTTTTAATTCTTGTAGGCATTTTGACAATAATGTCATCTATGTATATCAGATGTCTTTCATTTAAGATCCTAATAGCAGGGGCGTGCGGTGAAATTTTAAGAAAAAGAAGCAATTTTTAGAAACTTACCTATTTGTAATGGAATACGATTCTTCGATCAGTTTTTGTAAATTCGTCAATAACGTCATCATAAAAACGTCGATGCTCCGACTTATTTTGGAGAAGTTTATTTTCAATAGACAACAGCGATGTATGCGAAAGTCTCTCCTACCCCGTTGAATTTCTCACGAAATTTTTTATACGTTTAAGTGTTGAAAAATTGCGTTGTACTGATGAACTTGTGCCAGATATTGTCAAAACTAATTCACACAATTTCGACAATTCGGTGTAGGCATCTTCCAGCTCCTTGTCTTTTAAAAATTGCATTAGTTCCTTAGCAAAATATTTTTTGCGCTAATGTCACCAGAGTAGAGTAGAGAGAGAGAGAGAGAGAGAGATTTAAACTAACTGGAAAAGTTTTCCTTTAAATGCATCAAAATTGCAGAGCTCGAGGAATTTAAAATCATTTAAACCGTTAAATCTATAGTTTATTTGTCGCTGAATTTGATCGATTATTTCATAAAAGAGGCGTCTGTATGATGTTTGAACATCTCCCACCTATTTTGATCGAAGACGCTTGGCTTGTGGCTTTACATTTAACGTCATCGTTTTCTCCCAAAATAGGTCAAAGTCATCTTTTTTTGGTTTAACATGGACTTAAAATCATCCGCTTTTTTTAGGCAAAAAGCAATATCATTTGTTTTGTCCGAGAATGGAAATATTTCTGAAAATATGTTCAACAAATAATTAAAATTAAGATCTCGTTTCAAACAGTACAAAAACCCCCTCGAATTATTTATTGCTTCTGAGTCCCACGTTTCATTATTTTCTATTATATTCTCAAATAGTTCAATAAGTGATTCACGATTTTCAGATACTGTTAACACAAGTCTTCCATTATAGTTCCACATAGTAGGAGCTACTTTGGGCAATCGTTTGTGGACAATGGAGTCCAAAGCTTGTGTACGCTTTGTTGACTTGGAAAAAGAAAGCAGCCATGCCACTTAAAGTAACAAAAAATACTTTACACTCTTTAATGTGATTGATGGACTGGGATAAAACTAAATTTAATTTATGAGCAAAACAATGGACAAACACAGCACTTGGGAAAGTTTCTCGAACTTTAGCATACAGACCCCCTAATTGTCCTGCCATCACTGCAGCTTCATCATAGCTTTGAGCAACTAATTTTCGTTGTTTCGTCCAGAACAATAACAATAAACCGCGCCTCGCCAAACTCCTGCTTAGCTCTTTTTGGAATAATGGTTGCAACAGCGAAAATTAAATCATTCTGGATTCGCTTCGACGTTCCGCGAAAAACGCTAGACTGCACTAAATGATTTTTTAAGCAATCATCATATTTAGCGATTAAACTAAGTAAATCTTGAAAATTTCCGCTATTTGAAGAAACCCTTGTTTCGTCATGATCTCTAAACCCCAATTCGTGTTGTCCGAGAAAACAAACAACATCGATAAGTCTTAATATTTGCCTATTTTTATCGACTAGTTCATTGTGTTGGCGGTGACTAATTTCCAACTGTTTATTAAGGGCGTGTTCAATTGTGGTTTCGCCGAAGACTTTTTCTTTTATGACGGCCTGTAAATACGCTTTGGACATAATGTGTCTTTTTACAGCTTTATGGAAATTGTTTAAATCGGAAAAACTAGTTTTATTCCAGAGACCTTTTTCATTTTTAAAAAGTAAACATAGCCAAGAAAATTATTTACTTATATTTTTACACCCTGTTAGCCATTTAAATTGTTCGTATTGTTTTTCCGGATTAAAATGTCTAATACAGTTTTTCATTTTTGTGGTTAAATTTTTCATAGGCGGTTTTGCCCTTCCTTTGGAAATTATTTGAAGCTTATCAGCGAAGTTTAATGTTGAAAATCCCTTTATTATTAAGACACACACCACACATTCACACACATTCTTCTTACTAAATTCTCCAACATTTTCAACGTTATTACCGACAGCCGAAGTTGACGGTATTTGCATATCCACGTCCGTATTATTGTCTTTTATATCGCACCATGCACGACGCGACGTACGTATCACACAGCACACGGATAGCCGTTCAAACAAAGAACCTACTCCAACGATAGCTTCCGCCACCACTTAAAGCACGCGACTGAAATGCAAAAATTGCAATTAGCCGGTGGAAAGTTCAACAACCTCTTGCTCGATTCACAGGAAATCAACCATACAGGACTTGGCTGCAGAGAAGCCAGCGGCCCGCCTAGGTTCTATTCGATATTCTATTGTGGCTGGGTCGGACTCAAGGCCACATTTATTATGGGCTTGATAATTAAGATAATATTTTAGCATTTTTAATATTATTAATTTTGGGAAGCACTGCTTCCCTTGCTTCCATAGACTGCACGCCCCTGCCTAATAGACTCTAGCCCATTACGTGTTGAAATGAGGACGGGGCATATTTAGGTCCAAATGGCATTCTTATGAATTTATAGTGACCATTTTCTACATTAAAGGCAGTTTTAGGAAGCCTTTTGGATCTATTTCAATCTGATGAAAACCAGAGGCAAGATCGAGTGTGAATTATTTTCCTAACTGATCTAAAAGGTCAGAAAAATTCGGTAAAGGCTATTTATCATCGAAAGTACATTCATTAAACATAAGTTAGTCATAACTACTCGCCATTTTGGTATTCCAGAAAAATCAAGTTTTTTTATGACAACCCTAACTGAAAATGACCAAAGAAAAGTGGAAGGTTTGATAATTCCTTGCTCTAACATGTTATTTATTTGGGATTTTACTTCCTGTTTGTGTATTTGAAGATATCTGCAAGATTTAGTGAAGATAGGCTTGACATTGTTAGTGTCAATTTGATGTTGAATCTCATTAGTGAATGTGAGATGATCTCTTTCAAAAGAAAATATATCTTTGAACTGTAGACAAACGTTTGTAAATAATTCGCTTTCTTCATCGTTAAAATGTTCAGTACGAAGTCGGGATTTAATATTTTGAATTTGATTGGGGCATTTTGAAATTTATTTTCAGATAAGTTATAGCTTAAGCAATTTTTTATCGGAAGGAATAGTTAGGGTTCAATTTGGATTTCATGGATATCAACAATCTTTGGAATTGCATTGGTATTAATTATTGAAGTCAAAAAATTATCTTTTTCGTTGACAAGGACTAATGCATTAGGAACATCTTTTCTCTTTCTTGTCTAGTTTAAATATTTTTTCTGTTCTACCTTCGATACAAATTTTGTTTTAATTTGAAAACTCGTTTCATTTTCGAGTCTCGTCTGTTTTACGAATTTCGTTTGTTTGAGATTCATTTCTTTTCGAGTTTCATTTGTTTTTGGAATTTGAGAGAATTCATTATGTTATTTAAATATATAGTGCATTGATAGAGTTCTATGAAATCAAGGCCAATGACACCGTCATAGTATATATTTAAATTGTAGATGCATAATTTATGAGGGTCCTTGTCATCAACATTTTTGAGTGTAGATTTGGTAATTAAAAGTTTTTCACCTGTTATTCTTTGTATAGAAACTTGTTTAGGGAGACGTTGCTTGTAGTTTTTTTACGGATCCGTTACATTGCCCCCCCTTTCTATTTTTCTGATAGCTTTAATCTTTTAGCACCCTATGGCACCACTACGTAGCCTACCTAACTTACAGAGCTAGCACCACAACCCCCAGCGAATCACAGACAACTTTTAACGGGGTGGAGGGGGGCTAATGTAACGCGAATTTAATGTAAATAGGCGAATGAAACATCACAGAGTTATACCATGTAGAAAAAAAACGTTGCAGGCAATCTTTTAAGATAAAAATTATATTTAAGTAAAGATTTATGTCTAAATGTATTATACAGGATGCTTAAAAATATAGCAAAAAACGATTGAATAATCAGACATATTGTACAGATTGTATAAAAATTATGTGCAAAAAGAAACTATGCTGGCGCAAAAAGTAGCAAAAAATATATTATACAGGGTGCGTATACAATATAGTAATAACTGTAAAACGGTAGTAAAATTGTTGTAAACTGATAGGTGACTTAAATTAAATATAGTTTTAATTTACGTATTGAGAAGATTTAGCTTTCAGAGTGAAATATTATACAGAGTGCATAAAAATATAGTAATGAAAAAAAACGATTGAATAATCAGATGTATTGTACAGAGTGTATACAAATTACGTGCAGAAAATGAATAAAATGTTATGAATTGATACTATGCAGACGCAAAATGTAACAAAATATATAATACAGGGCGCGAAGAAAATATAATATTTGCTGCAAAAAGATTGTAAAAATCATTGCGGTGATACGTTGCATTATTTAGATATAATTTTTATTTACGTATTGAGAAGATTTAATTTTCGGAATAAAATCAAAATGTTTATTGTTAATATTCAAGTATATTATACAGAGTGTTTAGAAATTAAAATAAAGATATAGAGTTTTTGATATTTGGGTATGATATATCAAGTGTTTTAGTAGGAATACAAAAATATTGATAACATAAATTTAATGTAAAATGAAAGTTTTTATTTTTTTAATTATCAAATATTTTACAGGGTACATAAAAAGTAACGCGAGAAGATGAACAAAAGTTTACGGACTGATATTTTGGAGGCGATAAACTGGCGCTACATGTGCCAATAAAACATTTTTTTTTATTCCAACAGTTGCGCCGTGTGGCGCAACCAGTTAAAGTGTTACCTATATAAAATATACATTCAGCTATTTAAAGACATCAAGTATATAATTTGATTATGATACTGATTTATATATATTGTAGTCAAAAAGTTTAATTTTTGACCCTTTCCACTTGTTAATATAGATACTTACCGTCCACCATTAGATAGAACCTTCAATAAATCTGCCTTTAGAAGTCTCAATCAAAAAACTTGTACTTTATTGAACTTTAATTAAGTCAATTTTAATATTATTAACACTAAACTGTTGCAGATATTCATTTAAAATTTTAGCACCAAGTATTCCAGCTGGCACTAAAGTAGCTAACTGTTTCCACTACTATTTAAGAGTTTTTACGTATTTATTACTAATAATCCTACTATATATCAATAAACACTTTGAGTTACATATTTTCAAGTATTATGTATGTGTTTGTTACTACGAATAATACTTTATAGTTATTTTCCATAAAAAAAATATAATTACTACTGCCAAGCAAGTACTTACGTTATTTCTCTTCCATGACATAATAGTAATTATTCAAAGTTGCTGTTTCTAATAAGTTTACTAAATTACAACTTTTAAGTATCAGTATCTTCTTGACCCTCGACTACTGCATTACGTTCAAATGTACTCCTATAACGTATTACTATAAAGTAAAACGAGTCGTTGCAGAGTAGAAAAAGTTGTAGCAACTTAGAAGTAAAAATTACAGAATCTACTTAGTACAACTAAAATATTACCTATTATACTTAAGATTCCGGAGATAGAGGGCGCTGGTACTATATTCGGTCTACAGCCATTAAACTCCATTATATCCGGTCCGAATTTCACAATCTCAATTACTGTGCATGTGTTGTGTTATCGTCTACGAGTAACAAGTTAAAATTGCAATGGCATCACGTCTAATAAGAAAAAAAATAGCTTTTGTTATTCATCCATATTTTATAGAAATAAAATTAAAAATATCACAACTTGGTTGTGTCATAACTGAACAAAACAACATTAAGCGTTATTTTAAGGAAACAAAAAATAAAAACGAAACAAAGGGTTATGGTTATGACAGATGGCAGATTTATAGTAGTGACTCAAGTTTGCATGCGATGAGGCTACTCGCACAACGCATTAAATTTTAAAGAACCGGCGGAATGTTCGCAAATCGTAACCGCTTGGTAATAATAGATAGGATATGATTAATAGGAACTTTGTAGATAACTTTATTTGTACCACATTACTGTTAAAAGTTAAATAGGAAATATATTAATGTACAAACTAGTACAAAGCAATTAGTGGTCATAATTATGTTTAGAAAAAGCCTGGGTCTGATATTAGCATTCAAACTGAGGATTGCAAGATATTTTTTAATGCTAAAAAGTTGAAAAGTATATTAATTTAGGTTAAACTTAGGAAATAATAATTATAAGTTGTTCAGATGTTCCGAAACAAAGAAAAGCTTGTTTTTAAACAAACCTTTTTACCTCTATTTTCAAATATTATTAAACAGATTTACAGGATTCACAAACATTTAACAACAAATTTAATTAAGAAAGTGTTGGGATACATTTGCACCCCTCTTTTTATTTAATGTAAGTTTTTGATTACGGTTTATGAAAGTTAAACCAGTTATATGAGTTTTAATTAACATTGAAACATTTAAAATATGTAAATCGACTTTCTTCTATCCAATTTTGTACAGGGTCTTCCATTGAGGAAAAAATGGATTTTTTTTACTTCCCCCGTATTTCTTAAAAAATTCAAAATAGTCAATCGATGTATTTTAGCTCGGAGAATTTGAAAATATTATTATTACATTTTTAAATTCTATGGTCAATTTTAAGTGTTTTTTTGTCTATCTTTACCTGTTTTTGATTTATTGATGTTTGAAAATTGACATTTTTGCCTCTTTGAGCCCTCATATTACCTGAATGGTTGGACCTAGAGCAAAATAATTTTTACATTTCTATCTTAGTTTTTGATAAGCTTTTATAATGCCAGTCAAACAAAAAAACGGAAACTATTTTGCTACCATTTAACTGAATATATTCATATGAAATGCAAGTGATACAGATGATCACCTTACTTTAAAATCACTGTAATTTTGACGTATTAGTAGATATTATATTAGTTTGCCGTAATGAGATATTCATTAAATGAAAAACTACAGATTGTAACGCTATATTATAAGTGTCAAGAAAACGCCAGTGAAGCAAGAAGAACTCAGCAAGATGAACATAGTATTGCTAATTTTCATACAAATATATCCGTAAAAACAATTACAAGGATTGCGATTTGAAGATTCTAAATTACTACATAACAAAAAAAGAAACTCAGGACGAAAAGTATATCGAGACAGAACTATTTTAAATAATTTTATAAGAAATCCCACAAAGCCAATTTCGAAAGCAGTTCGGGACATTTGTTATGACCGTCTACCTCTACGTCGAAGGGTTAGCCAGGGAACCGTTCACAGAACTTTACAAATTTACAAACTCAGGCCTTTTCACATACTTCCACTTCGGCATTGAACCGCTGCAGAATAAAAGAAGGTCGCTTTCAATTTGTGTCTCAAATTATAATACAGCAACAAAACGACCCTGATTTGTTTAAAAAAATTATTTGGATAGATGAGGTCACATTAAGCTCCTCAGGAATATTTACTTGACACAATACGCATCACTGGACTGTAGAAAATTCGAGAATATTTCAAACCATTAAATTTCAAGGGAGAAGTTCCATTCATGTTTCGTGTGGTGTTCAAAATAATAAAATTTTGGGTCCAATATTTTATAATGAATCACTATGTGGTCCACGATATCATAATTTCCTTCAAAACCAAATTGAAAATCTTTTGGAAGAATTGCTCTTGGAGGAATAACGGAATTTAATTTAGCAACAAGACGGAGTTCCTCCACATGCTAGGAGTGATGTTAGAGACTTTTTGAACCGACGCCATAATGAATGGATTGAAAGGAATGGAACCATCGCTTGGCCAGCCAATAGCCCTGATCTTTCACTTTTGGATAACTTTCTTTGGGGGCATCTCAAAAACGTGGCATATCAAAGTAGAAACGAAAATATTGGTAAAATTATGGAAAACATTGTGAACGGAATTAATATACTTAATCAAGAAAATGAAATTATAACTGCAAGTTTGCAAAGGCTGCGAAGAGGATACCAATATTTCTTCGAGAATAATGGGGTACGCATTGGGCATTTAAATTATTAGTTATTATCTTTTGTTACTTTATTGTTAATATTAATAATTGTTCTTTTTTTATGTTTCTTCAAATAGGTTTTTAATCGTTATAATTATTTTTACGCATATATTTCTATGAAAATTGGCAATATATGTTCTTTTTGCTTCACTGGAGTTTTCATAACAATTACAATACCGCGTTACAATCAATAGTTTTTCATTTAGCATATCTCATTACGGCAAATTAATATAATATCTACTAATACGTCAAAATTACAGTGGTTTTGAAGTAAGGTGATTACCTGCATCATCTACATTTCATATGAATACATTCAATTAAATAGATAGCAAATTTTTGTTTAACTAGCATCATAAGATAGCTTATCAAAAACTAAGATAGGAATGTGGAAGTTATTTTGCTCTAGGTTCAACCGTTCAGGTGCTAAGACAGCTGAAAGAAGCAAAAATGCCAATTTTCAAACACCAATAAATCAAAAACAGTTTAAGATAGACATATAGTACCCTCATTAAAAAACACCTAGAATTGACCATAGAATCCAAAACTCTAATAATATATAGAGTGTTCCATTTAAAAACGCAACATCGTTGGCGTAAGTCTTTTGTTTCTCATTCAATTGTGTTTTTTGTTACGATTTTCGAATTCTCCGAGCTAAAATACATCGATTGGCTATTTTGAATTTTTTGAGAAATACGAAGTCAAACAAAAATCCATTTTTTGTTGTATATTGCGAACTCAAACAATCTCATAAGAACCGAGCTTTAAAAAGTGTTGACCAAAATTATAGATAAAATACGAAAAACGAAAAAAGCCAGTTTTGAGTGCTAGGTTTAACGTACTTGATGCTAAAATTTTAAATTTTTAAATGAATACCTTAACGGAGGAGACAAGTATCACATTAGCCCCCTCCGGTAAAATTGTTCTTAAACTTTGAGAAGTAGTGTGGTGCTAGCTTTGCAAGTTGAGTGCTAGATAGTGCTAGGTGAATCGTAGAGAGTGCTAAAGTGTTAACGAAAATATACAAACGGAGGGGGGGCTGAGAGGCTCGCGTTACATTAGCCCCCCACCCCCGTTAAAATTTGTCTGTGATTCACTGGGGGTTGTGGAGCTAGCTCTGTAAGTTGTGTGCTAGGTGGGAGCCATAGGGTGCTAAAAGATTAAAGTTATTAGAAAACCGGGGGGGGGGGGGCAGGCAGTGTAAGTTATCCTTTTTTACAATGTTTTCTTTGAAAATGCTTGCGCCAATATAAATGAGTAATTATAGATGTGTTGAATTTACAGCAAAGGCTTAAAGAAATTTCTGTTTTGTGCTGTGCAGAATTGCGTTCAAAGAGGATTCAGGTTTAATGTGTGAATTTGATTTTGTATTGCTGTCATTTCTTAAATGTCTTGAAAGAATGAATAGATTTGATCGGGGTGCAGTTGAGAATTTTGGTTTTCATTGTAATCGGTTTGATTATTATATTGATTTGGATTAATATAATGGTTTGCATTAACTGATTAACTATATTGAGGATCGAATTGATTGATCAAATATGTGATCATAGTCATAGTCATTACGACGAGAATAAAATTCTTCTTATAACTGAGTGTCCTTGGTTATACTTATTTGCCAATATAAATGATATTGTAATTATAAAAATGATGTGTTGAATTTACAGCAATTTTTACGTTGTATTTGGGGATTTAAATAACTTGTACTTGAAAAATATTTGTTGATTAGTTTTAGGTAAATTAGATCTTCTTATGTTCTAATTGAAGTTTATTCTCGGCTTCGAGAAGATCGTATTCAGCTTTTATTATGTGTCCTATTTGGGGTCCGACTGCGCCAATTTGTTACGTGTAGTTTTTCACAGTTCACTTTATTTATAGATCTCTTCAAAAATATGACTTTTAACAATATGAAATTTATATGTTCCTGACTTGCTGAATCAGGATCACGAGAATCTTCTACTAGATTCCGATGATTAAGTGTCAGGTATTGTTTACTTGAAACTTGATATTGAATCGGCTTACATCGTCTATGCTGATTTTGCTAGTCCTGGGAATATAACTTGATATTTTGATAAACAAGGACATTTTGAAAAGCAGTTGACTTGAAGGTGACATTGGGTGGAAACTCATATATTTAGCCATCTTAGAATATTCTCTTTTTTATAATTAGGTTCTTGATGTGTTGGTAGTTAAAAGTAGATAAATAAATAGATATTTCATGATTAGTTAATGCTGTGGAGTTTGTCGTATTTGTGAATTTTTAATCTATTTTCCAAATATTAGCCTGTAAGCCAAACGTAATTTTAAAGTGTTGATTTTTCTGTAATAATAAGTTATATACTTTGCGGCATGTCGAAATGTATTATTTTATATTTTTTTTGCAATTGTTCGGATAAACCATTAATGAAGGGAAAAGAAATGAAATTTGTTTTTAAAAGTAGGATTTTCAGAATTGTCACATTTAATTGTTTTTTGGAATAGCTTGTTAATTAATTTTAAGTAATATTAGTATAACAGATCCAGCCATTAATATTAAATTAAATTAAAAAAAAATGTCTTTACTCTTCATAAAATGTTATTTTATGTTTATTCCACGTACTCCCAATATGACACCACGATCCCTGCTTGGAACATGTCCTGCAACTCCGTAGGCACAAAGATCCTTTCGCTCTTTTAAGAGTCCATCACGTCTCCATAGACTAGCATGCGCCCTACACACAAAGGCACTAAATGGAATCACAGAAACAACTATTTTTGCTGGCCAATACTATGACCGCCGTTGAATAACACTGTCGATTTTTGGCTTTCGTTGGGAGCAAGGATATTAGTATATTTTTATTTCACGTGCTCCATTGTCACACTATGATCACTGTCTGGAACATATCCTGCAACTCCGCATGCACAATGATCCATTTTAGTTAAACGGCGATCACGATTTCGTTTTTTAGTGCTCATCAGGCCGCCATAGACTAGCGAGCTCTGTAGCGCAAAGGCACCAAACGGAAAGTACTCACTCTTTCGTGTTAATATTCTTAACACACCTTTTTGTCCAGGGCAAACTTAGAGGGGTTTGTTTTTTTAAATGGTTGAAAAATATAGAGATGACTATCCTTAGCAAGCCCGGCATACATCCAACGCTCGACGGCATTGGCAATATTTCATATATAGATATTATAATATTTAAGTTGGCAGACGGTAACACGCCCACAACTTGTTTATTCAGGATGAAAAATGCATTGGGTGATATTTTAGTCATTTATAGGAAAATAGTAAATACAATTTACGTATCAAAATACTGAGTAAGGATGCAGTAAATTGTTGAGATGAGTTGTTAAATTTAGAATTAGTAATTATTCCTTTAGTATAAATTTTGGTGTTTTTCATTTAATTTCATATTTTGTATAAAAACCAGGTGCGATATAGAGATGTACTGGTAAAATGTTGGACGAATTTAATATGGTGGAACAAAATAGTAGCTTATTAGATTCTTTTAAAAAAATGTTGTTAGCAATTACCTTTTTTGTAAAAAAAATTAAATAACACTACCTATTTTATTAACCGACTTCAAAAAGGAAGAGGTTTTGGTTTCGATTTTTATGTATGTACCTGTGTATATATTTAATTATGTATATCCGCGGTATTCTCTGCAGCTATTGAAATTTGAATCAGGTTTCCTGTATATTATAGAGCAACATTTCAGGGTAATTTTAGTACAAAACATACTTCGCTAAGTTACAGGGCACGCATACAGTAATAAAAAAATAAAAATAAGTAAAAATTACATTATAAAAAATATAACCGTCTTTAAAAAATAAGTTAATTTTGTTCAAAAATCCATTTTTTATATTATTTTAAGTTAAGAAATTTAAACAAATAAATATTTAAAATTAGGATGAATATAGGAAAACTAAAATAAATAAATCCAATAAATTATCTAAAAATAAGTAGCCGAAAAAAATTGTTAAACTGGATTTACCCGAAAATTCACATATTAAAAAAATTATTCGCCCTTTTATCAAAAAGTATGACCCAGTTAAGTTCCGTGAGTAGTTAATTAGAAATACGTAAATATTTAAACTCTATTACCTTTTACTTCCTTTAATAAATAGGAGGATGCATTACAAGAGAAATATGGATAAAGGTTACGTACGGTTACGTACGGAACTTAACTGTGCCATACTTTAGTTTTCCCATATGTTGTATAAAGAGCTAATATAAAGTGGTGTGGCATAACCGAAGGTAGTTTAAAGAAATTTTATGATTTTTTATTACTTAAGGTGTTTACTGGTTATGTAAAAGTTCTTGATTTCTTCTCTAGGCATAAGCAAAAAAACCTTTTACATGCCTGTTAATCCAGTTCATGTTGGTCCAAAGGAATTATCGATTCTTCTATATAACCTCACTAAAAAACTTTTAGTAGCGAGCACTAACCGTTTTATTGGAAACGTGATAAAAAATAATTATCATTCGTTACTAATCATTAGAGATACCTCCAGTTACTACTGTACCCATTAAAAGATTTGTATATATGTAATTTTAAATTTATATAACCCGCAGATCCTAAAATGTTACTTGGGAGAGGCTTTTAACAGATTTCTAAGTTACCTTATACACTAAAAAAATACTTTTTCAAAAGTATTACAATTATTTATTAAGGTGCATAACACATTGTAATTAGTTTTTTTGCTTAAAGTGTGTTTAAATTTCACCGGAACTGGTTTTCCTTAAGGTTTATGGTCCTTTAAAGCAACCACCTCCCAATTACTATAAGCTTTGTTCAGCTAATTTTTTAAAATATCGTTACAATTAGGATATCATTTATTCCTGAGGATTTACATTTAAGGTTTAATTAAAAATTGAAATATGTTTTATTTCACTTCACAAAATGTTTCTTTATATTTAGACCCGCGTAGATGTTAATTTTTTTTTATTTAGAGCAGTGATTTTGAAAAACATAAATTTGAAGTTGGGAATTTCCTGTTAGCTCATGCAATAAATATTAATTCAATACAATATTATTTCAGTCAATTAAGCTCACAGTAAGTTTATTATGACTTAAATTTATATATGCCACTTTTCAAGCAAAATAATAATAATAGGTATACAATTAATAATAGTGATGTTTGTGTCAATAAAACTTTACTGATTTTTATACTTTACAAAAGATTTTTAGAAAAGCAATTTTTCTTATCTTATATTTTGTCTTTCTATTTTTAGAGATTTCAAGCCGAATCAAGTCCTTTAGTCCCTTATGAAAAAATGGCATGGCCTTAGATATCATCAAAAACTAGTAGCACTGGAAATTATATTTCAGCTGGTAATAAATAACAAACAATACATTATTTTAAGTCACAATATTTTTTATTTAGAAACTACTTAACTCTTTTGTAGGAGCTTTAAAAAAAACTACTGCATCAAATTAAATTTGTGACTTACTTTTACTGTAATCAAAAGAATTAGAAAAAAAGTAATTTTGTGTATCAATCGTATGGTAATTATCCGCACCTTTGATCTGTCCTTTCCCAAAAATTGCATTTCAGAATATCTGAAATACCTATGATCTATAAACTGGTATAATATATATATATATATATATATATATATATATATATATATATATATATATATATATATATATATATATATATATATATATATATATATATATATATATATATATATATATATATATATATATATATATATATATATATATATATATATATATATATATATATATATATATATATATATATATATATATATATACTTTATGTTGCCTACTTTACATTATCAACATTACCGTATCTTTATTTATTCTCAACATTGCCAACTGTATTAGCTCCCTACACTGAATACCAACAATAGTAATATAACAAAGAAACAGTTAAGAATAATACTAAATAATAAAACAAGTAATAATTAAATAACAAAAAATAATATTAATTCAGTAAAAATTATTTTTTCTTGTTTGCATTTTAATGATTTTATATTTCGTAAATGTATTTTGGTAATTTATTATAAATTAAAATACCACTAATTGTAAAGATTTTTATTTACACATTTGTTTCGAATATAAGTTGTATTTATCAAATCTGTTTGCTGTGTGTCATGATTAATGTACTATTTGAGAAATATGTGCTAAAAGAATTTCTGCTCCTGATGGCACAACGAAGGGATACCATCCGATAACCGACTATGCAGCAGAGCAGAAAACTAACAAACTGATAAACACCGTAAGCTCCCTGGAAGTACGACACCATGTAAACATTATTATGAACAGTAAACCTTTCTGAGCACTGCTAGACACTGGAGCCGACATCTTATACTTGGGAAACCGAGCCGCATCGTGGTGTCTAGATATCGGTATAAATGTTAAAGAAGCCACGGTACCCACCTCTGGGATGGCTGATGGTACAATCACACAGGTACCTCAAGCGTATTTGATTGAAGCTAAATTGGAGGGAATTGCCGTACGTAGTACATTTATTGGATAGAATTCCGATCCCAATTGTATCTTAAATTCAATTTTGGTTCCGAGAAAATAAGGTCATCCCGGATATAATTCGTCATAAATCTTGTTCGAGAACCATTGAGAGAGAGGAGTAGGTAGGCGTTAAAACCAGAACTGTTGCAGCCTTGGGCCGTCCATAAAGGTCGTGGGTTCTCCAGCACGTGGCGCCAGCTGTTAAGAGTTTTGGTGAGAAATTTCCATTTTTTTTTATATCTAAAATTTTTTATTAGTTTATTTCATTCGAAAATTTGAGTAATTAATTATCTTAACAGTGTTTAAATTATTGGCCAATTAGGGTAGATATAATTTAATATTAGTGACCGTAATTTTACAAATTATTTCACAAGAATTTTCTTTTTAATTATTGCTAATTTTTTTAAAATTATTAAATAATTCACCTGCTACGATGATTTTGAACATTTGCCTTAGTGTAATTTAATTATTTTGTAATAAATTTGGTAATTTGTTGTTTAAATAGGTTTTTTTATTGGTTAAGGTACAGATAATAATTTAAGAAGAAGGATTTTCCGCAAAGTCCGGCTTATAACACGGCAGCACATTTATTTCTTTTGTTTATTGCGGATGGCGCCATTTTAAAAACCTTACTTAAGCTCCGTGTTATAAGACGTGTCTTCTGAAAAGAATACTGTATACATTCAATTATCGAAAAGGACAGAAAAAATAATTAAATTAGTTAAACAACCCCGTCTGTGAACTCAAGCCAGAGCCGGCAAAAGGAGCTGTCGTGCCTAGGCCCTTTTAAGAGGTTTGCCTAGTAATATTATGTTCGTTAAAACACCCATACGTTACATAATTATTTTGGCGCCCAACGTTTTTAGCCATTTTTAATTTTATTTGATTAAGTTTAATTAGATAAATTCTGTCGTTGTCGATATTTTTGGATGCTTAACTTGAAATTTTTGACAACGAAATTTGAAAATTTGCGGTCACTTTTTTGTTCATATTGTTTTTCACATTCGTCATATAAAAAACCTTTACGCAATTTATTTATTGAAATCCGACAGAGACCGAGTAATTCTGGAATTTACCGAATTTCACTTTAAAAATGTATTGCATTTTTGCTTTGTTTTTTTGTATGCCTCAAATTCTGTCAGGTTTTAAAATAACTTTAATTATTCTTTTGCGCTAATATTGACTGGTGTTGCTCAATATTTATTGTAATTGATTTTGTTTAGCTAATATTTTATATAGTTATTTGTGGTATTTAGTCTGCAAATATTTGGCATTTTTTTATTTATATTTTGAACAGTAATATTTTATTAATTTAGATAGGTAAATTTGAATATTTGGTTTTGGTAAATCTCTGTATAATTAAACATGGAAGGAGAAATAGTTGTAAATTGCTTAACTGAATCAGAAATCGAGTATTTTCTATCTTTGTCGAGTATGAGTGCTAATGACATTTTTTATAAAAAGAAACTATCAGAACTTAAAAATCCGAATTTTCTTTACGCAATTGAATATGCAACAATAAGTAGTACTCCTAAAACAGATTCAATGTATAAAACCATTTTAAGTAGGTTGATTTTTTTAAGCCATCGAATAAATCTTTTTGAAGTACCAGAAGAGCCTGAAGATCTAAAAGATAAGGCCACTGAATTTAAAGATGATAGTTTTGCGTCGTGTTTTGAGTTGGCTGCTGATTTAAACTCGCGAGTAATTAATGATAGAACAAATTTAAATTTCACTCTTCCTGCTACAAGTATGGGCGCTTCCACTTCCTTTATTCAGGGTAATTCTTAATTATTAATTAAATTATTCGTAATTATAAATGGGGTTTAACATTTGATGGGAACTCTAGTGTGAAAGCTTTTCTTGAAAGAGTGAACGAATTATCTATTTCCAGAAATGTTAATGAAGATCAACTTTTTAATTCTTGTTTTGACTTATTTCAAGGTGCCGCCTTAACTTGGTATAGAGCTAATCGAGATAATTTTTTTTTATGGAATGATATTGTAGTATCTTTAAAAAAAGATTTTTTACCTCCGTTTTATGATGAATCATTACTTGATCAAATTAAAACTCGTTTTCAAGGTCGACAAGAGTCAGTAACGATTTTTGTCTCTATTATGCAAAATCTTTTTGTTAGATTATCTCAGTCACCTTCTAAAGCAGATCAATTAAAAATTTTAAGAAGAAATTTATTACCTAGATATGTCAATGCTTTAGCGTTACATGATATTACTGAGGTATCTCAATTAGTAAATTTATGTAAACGATTTGACGAAGCCACACAGTATAATAGTAAAATTAATAATGCAAAATTAGAATATCTTGAAGCCGACCTGGCTTACGTAGATATAAATCAAACCACTAGACGTGACCATCAACATGTTCCAAAACCTTTAGCAAATAATGAAAGATCAGAAAATGTTTATAAAATTTGTTGGAATTGTTCTAAAAAGGGACATGCATTTATAGTGTGTAAAGAGCCTAGAAAACAATTTTGTTATAAATGTGGCAAGCCCAATTGTACGAAATTTACTTGTCCATCTTGTAGTCAAAAAAACTAATTGATAAGTTTGAATCGGGCCGAATTCAAACTAAGGTCAAAATTAGAGGCCATTTTCGCAAGTTTTCTCGTATTAGTAACAACACTCAGGGTCGTCAAAAAATTGTTAGAGATTCACACAGTTTTTCTTCTTATCCTAAGCCGATTTCTCGCCCCATATATAAGCCTGAAGTGCAGTCAAAAAATTTTGTAAAACAATGTAGTAATAATTATGTGAGTAATGAACCCAACTTTAGTCCTAAAACTGATTTAAAGGATTAAAAAAATCTGACGCTGCGCCTCTTTTTGTTCGCATGCCTTTTGACAATAGACCATATGTAGAAGTAACTTTATATGATGAATCTTTATTAGCTTTGTTAGATAGTGGGGCTAACCGCTCTTGTTTGGGTGAGCCAGCCATGTATCTAATTAAAAAATATAATTTGCAAATTTTTAAATCAAAATTAAAATCTATTAGTACTGCAGATGGTAATGAACAAACAATTTCTGGATTTTGTCAGTTGCCATTTTATTTGGGTAATGAATGTAGAATAGTAAAAGTTTTAGTAGTACCATCTTTGCGGTGTAACTTGATTTTGGGTAGTGACTTCTGTAGATTATTTTCATTGATAGTAGATTTTAGCAATAATTCTTGGAAGATTTTGAGTAAAATATATGGTCCATCAGTAAATATTTTAACAGAAGATTCTCTTAAGGTTACGGACAAAGAGTCGATTATTAATTTATCCCCTAATGAAAGGGAGCAGGCAGATCAGATTATATCTTTATATAAAGGGTTGTCACCAAAGGACAAGCTGGGACGAACGGACAAACTTAAAGCAGTTATCGATACCGGCGATTCGCCTCCTTTTAAAAAAAGACATATCCTTTGTCTCCCTTTATGTTGGAGCACTTACACAAAGAACTAGATAGAATGTTGGCTTTGGGTGTGGTGGAACCTAGTAGAAGTCCTTACAACTCTCCTGTTCTTTTGGTGCAGAAGAAAGGTGGGGATTATAGGCTAGTTTTGGACGCAAGATTCCTGAACCAAAATGTACGTAAAGATAGTTATCCACTTCCCAGAGTTGACGACTGTCTTTCTATGTTAAGAAACGCAACATTTTTATCTACTATTGACTTCAAAAATGCTTTTTGTGAAATACCTCTTGATGAGTCAAGTAAAGAAAAAACTGATTTCAGTGTGCCTTTTCGTGGACTTTTCCATTTTAATGTTTTGCCCTTTGGTCTATGTAATGCTGCTCAAATGCAACAAAGACTTATGGATAGTATTTTTAGACCTGAATTGCAGCCCTATGTTTTTAAATATTTAGATGATATAAAGGCTTTTAGACGCTAACTTAACAATTAATTTTAATAAATGTAATTTTTTTCGAAAATCACTTCAGTATCTTGGTTTTGTAGTTAGTGGTACAGGCGTGGGCACCTGTCCAGAAAAAATTAAGGCCATAGTAGAATATAAAAAACCGGAATGGACTACTCAGCTAAAAAGTTTCTTGGGCGTTTGTAGTTGGTATAGACGTTTTGTTCCTAATTTTAGTGCCATTGTATCTCTTTTAATTGATATGTTAAAAGGGAAAGGTAAAAAGCAACCTTTAATTTGGACTTCAAAGGCAGAAGAAGCTTTTAGAGAACTTAAAGAGCGGATGGTTTCATCCCCGGTAATGTCTGCCCCTAATTTTTCTTTGCCTTTCACAATAGAGTGTGATGCGAGTGATACAGCTGTGGGCGCAGCCCTTTTACAAAATATAGACGGCAAAGAAGTTGTAATTGCTTTTAGCATTAATTTTTTCTCTTGAAAAGTTTAGATGTTACGTTGAGGGCTGTAAAGATCTTTTTGTAATAACTGATCACTCTTCACTATTGTGGTTAAAGAATATTGTTTGATTTTAAGTTATCATATCGCCCTGGTAAGCAAAATGCATTAGCGGATTTTCTTAGTAGATCCGTTCCTGCTTCTGAAGTTAATATATTAGATGTTTCTCTAGATAAATTGGAACCTTGGTATGCCAATTTACGGGATAAGATTATTAAAGATCCAAATAATTTTCCTCATTGGGCAGTAAAAGATGGTTATATCTATAAACACACTGGTAAGAAAAATCCTTTGAAAACCAATATTTCCGAATGGAAATTGGTGGTGCCAACTAATGAACGTATAAAAATAATTAAAAATTGTCATGATTCTCCAACTTCGGCACATTTAGGTTTCTTTAAAACATTAAATAAAATTTCTGAAGAATTTTATTGGCCAAGAGTAAGGCAACAGGTCTTAAAATATGTCCGTCAATGCGAAGTTTGTCAAAAGCAAAAGTTACCAAATTTTTCTCGTTATGGTTTAATGGGTGCCGAGAAAAAGGTTAATTTTCCATTTGAAATGTTGGCAGTCGATTGTATGGGTATTTTTCCTAGAAGTAAGAAAGGGAATACTTTTCTTATTGTGGCTGTAGATATTTTTTTCACAATTATGAAACCTTTGCGCCAGGCTACGGCTCCAGCGATTGTGTCTTTTTCCTGACTGATAATGTCATGTTACCGTTTGGAACTCCTAGAATTTTGATTTTAGATAATGCTCCTGTCCATACTGGGAAAGTCTTTGATAAAATGGCAAAAAAGTTCAACATTTCTAAAATATGGTATAATTGTCGCTATCACCCTCAGTTTAACCCGGTTGAGCGTGTTAACAGGACAATTGGCGCGGCTATACGTTCATAAATCAAAGACTCTCACAAAGATTGGGATATACATATACCAGAAATTCAAAGTGCCTTAAACACGTCAGTTCATGAATCCACTAGCTATACACCAAATTTTTTCGTTTTTGACAGAAAAGCCCAATTACAGGAGATTTTTGTGATAATTCTAACATAAACACTGAAATAGCAGACGAAAATGTCAATAATTAAGCTAACGAACTTTTAAAGCTTCCAATTTTATATAAAAAGGTTCAGGAAAGACTCAATGCTGCCTATAGTAAAAATTGCCGTACATATAATTTGCGCAGGCGTCAATGTGTTTATAAAAAGGGTGATTTGGTATGGAAAAGAAATTTTGTATTATCTAATGCTGCTAATGATTTTTCGGCAAAGTTGGCAGATAAGTATGTACTTTGTAAAATACGCAAGGTTAGATCCAATTCTGCTTATAAATTAAATAATTTGGGTGGCAGTGACGCGGGATGCTGGCATGTATCAAAATTAAAACCATATGTAGGTACTCTTCCCGATTTGTCCGATAATCTTGTGCGTCAACCGGATTCTAATTAGTAATTATTTAGTTAAGGTGTTTTTATATTGATATATTACTCCTTATATAATTTGGTACGTTACAGTATTTTAGTATATAAAACTGGTGTGTTTGATTTTATAGTTATTGACCGGAATTTGACTATTCTTCTATTCTTCAAGTTCTCTAGTTTTCATGCGGCTATTTCAGATTTAGTTGTTCATATCTCAGTGCTTCTCAGTTTACGAAGTCATAAATTAGTTTTCTAGTCCAAGGCTTAATAAAAGGTGTGTGGCAGGTAATTTTTTTAGCTTCGATATGTATTTTTTGTATTTTTCCCTGTACGGGCTCCAGGGGGAACAGAATTAGGCCCGTAGGCTCCTAAAGTTATGGCCTTAGTCGTAAGAGGCGACTAAACATAACCACTCTCTGGCTATCTTCCATCAGTTGTACAGTTTAAGTTCAGTCAGATATTTCTTATGAGATATAAATCTTATCCCTGTACGGGCTCCAAGCGGGACAGAATTAGGCCCGTAGGCTCTTAAAGTTATGGCCTTAGTCGTAAGAGGCGACTAAACATTAACCACTCGCTGGCTAATTTCCATCAATTGTAAATACAGGTCAGGAATAGTCAAATCACATAATGCAAAATTTCAGGTTGAGCATTATTTTTTATACCTGGACCCTTTTTGACAATGCTAGTTGTAAATTTATTTACTTATTATTTGTTGTAAAAAAAAATTAATTACTAATTTGCTTAAGGTTGTAAATTATAATATTGTAATCCTAACTTAGTATTTTCCTTAGCGATATATTATTGTAAAATAGCTTAACTTTAATTAACCCCCTAGTTAGTATTTTTTTTCTCTGTTTGCCTACTTTGATTAGGCCTACTGCCACACACCGTTTTTCTTGTTACTATATATCTATATCTCTGTTGAGTACTGACTAGTACTTCGAGTATCGCAGGTTTTGTTTTATTGGCTTTGATTGCATACTTGCGTAATATTTATTGCAAATATCCTCTAATTAAGTATCGATTATACCTCTTCTCTGATGTGTTTTTTTTTGTGCATGGTACCATTCTTGAGATCACCATAATTTGGTAATTTTAGATTTTTTTTTCTAGCTAATACGTCAGCTTGTCAGATATTTTTCTTTAAATGGGTTATGCATACGTTAAACCTAGACCTTTGGTTGAAAAGTTTTAGCTGGAATGGACAATGGACTCCCACCATTGTGTCAAAAATTTAGAGTACAAAATGAATGCGAATTGATACATTTTAAAATTTGCTATATTAGTGTTCGGATTTGTAGCTCGTCTTATGAATTTTGTGACTCTTCATGAGTTGTGATTTAGTTATATTAACTCCCTGGATTTGACATTTACATAACATGCAGTTTTACTTTCCCCTCAATTTAGCCTTGTAAAGGTGGAGGTTAGTTTTGGAATCTTCCTATTTTATAACAAGGGTAAAGTTTTTCGTGGGGTGGGAATTTGCAAATTTAATAAGATCTGAATGTGACTTATTTGACTATTGGTTATACATAGGTCTGTTTCATTCTACCTTAAAGCAGATAAACTAATATGACATGAACTATTAATTATTTTGTCAAGAATCCCAAATTTGGACTAATTTATTCCCGATTGTGATATCTTAATTGGTTTATTACACTTTAATATATTTTTATGCCACATATTTTTTTTCTGGGTTTGAAGTGTTGGGTGTCAGCTTGTTTCAGAACCTTTTTAGTATTAAAGCTTTAAATTTACTTTGTCGGAAAGATCAGTATTGGGGGGCGAAAGTTGAACCGAAGTTTAGCATAGACTAACTTCAATTATGGGGTGCTTAGCTACTGGTACTGTTCCCAACCCGTCCTAGCATTTTCTGGGGGATTGTTGTCAGTCACGCTTTATGCTACAGCCTATTATATATTATCTAAATTTTTTCTCGCAGTTTTAGTCTAGTGGAAACTACATTTCACTCCCTATTGTTTGGTGGACTTTGGGGTTACAGTTATTTTTTTATTTTTTCTTTTGAAAATTAATTAATTTGCATAACGTCTTATTATTTTTTTGTTTTCACCTACCAGTTGACACTTTCTATTTAAGGGGAAACTGCATGCAGTATTATGGATCATTTGCAAGCCTTCCGCCGCTGCAATATTATATTAAAACTATAAGAGATATGTATTAGCTTCAATGTGATTTCAATAGGGAAGTATGTATAGTTGGGCGCTAAATGCAATTTTTTATGAAAAAATCTAATCTAGTATTATAAAATAGAAGTAGATTTGTCCATTTTCGACCATTTTTCGACCACTTTTTGATGCAAATGCCGTCGCTTATAATTATTTTTCCACAAAATGGCTCTTTACCGCCTTGCATTGATCCTTTGTCTACGTAACCACAAAATTTGAAATGGTAAATCGTACTCATGTCTTTGTATTTCTGCAGCGCGTGAACCCTTTTGAACCCATTTTTAAACGAAATGTAATTTAAATTGACTATACATAACACATTTTTTTGAGGTCGGACGTGCAGGAAGTTTTTTCTAATACGTAGGTACCTTTTCATCTTACTTTGGACTTGACTAGACCTTGTCGCTCGTTTTTCACTTTTTAATTGCAGTTCTCCCTTAAGTGAGTATACTGTTTTAGATGTCTGATAGCGGCACCAGTTTTAGCAATTTTAAAGAGGTCAGTAAACGAGACTATCCCTGTCTTCCGGGTACTGGGTCCGTTAGACACCTAGAGGTTGACTCTTGTCAAAATTCTTGCTGCTCTTCTACAGGATTTCTATTACCCTTCTTATTGTTTCGTTGGTTGTACTATCGGGCATCGGGATTGTATATTTCATTTTTGATGATGGTGTTGATTGAAAATACAATGTATTTGTATATTTTTTTTGCGCTACTGTTTTTATATTCCTTCAGTAGTGTTAACACTTACAACATTGGTTATCATATGGTAGTTGAATAGGTGTGCAAGTTTTTGCGTATCTTACGGTGATTGTTCGGTATATGTGCACTAAATTTTTCCGTGAGATTTTAGTTATTTTTCAAATGGTGGTCTGCTTAAAAAATCTACTTTTTATGCTTATGGTAAATTTTATTTCATAAAGTCGTTTTCTAGTTAATCATAATTGAATATCTCTAACTAAATTCCGTGTTTGTGTTTTAATAATACTCTGACCATGGTATTGTTTAATTAATGCTTTTGTCAGTACAGTTAATACTAGCTTATATACATAGTCAAATTTAGATGCTATTTGCTATACCTGGTTAATTATATTTCTACTGCATTTAGCGTTGATAATACTTTTAGATTACTTAATCTCAAATTAAGTGTAATCTATTATTAATTTTTTATATGATTTTGTTTGAAAACGGAAAATAAGTTTCTGTTTATTGCTACGAGCAATTAATTTTTTTTTTATTATGATGATTCTGAGGGATTATCCTTTAAACTTTTATTAGTTTATCATTGTTTTACTATATAACGTTAATGTAGCATGAATTTCAATTCTTATAGAAGTTTGCACAAACCTCACTCCTTAATTGGGATTTTTTTTTGAAGTAAAACTGTGAAAGGTTTTATTTTTTGGATTTATTTTTTTGCAACTTAGTATCTTCTAGGAGTAGTTTTGTTAATAGATTGTTTTATTTGTATTATAAGGCTACTGTTGAAATACTGATGAAAGTTTTTTTTTGGAACACGATTACATGTGTGTTTATAAAAATTCATTAGTTTTGGATCATAACTTTTTTCACTTCACGGATCAAAATATTTTTTTATTAATTTATATATTTTTTTTTTGGGAGAGGTAGTGTAACGGTGTACTGTCGTGCGTTACGGTCAGACAAATTATCATGTTAAAAAATATTTTTTTTAAGTAAGCATATTTAGTATTTAATAATTTAAATATTTTATTGCTTACAGACCTATACTGCGCGTATTAAATTTTTCTAGATTCAGTTAAGCGCATGGACACCCTAACACGATTCTACAAAGAGATCAAAGGAAACAAGATAGTCCTTGGCGACTTCAATTCCAAATCACCAGAATGGGGTTCACCGACAGAAGACGTAAGAGGCATACTGATGGCCACGGCGACGAGCCTTGGGCTAACACCTCTCAACAGGGGAGGAAAACCCACCTTTACAAGAAGAAATTACGGTTCGCGTATCGATGTTACATTCGCATCGGAGAGACTGGCAGGAAGCCTGAGATCCTGGGAAGTCCTCGATACAGAATCCCTATCCCCCCATGGGCATATTATGGTAGTATTCGGGAACAAGTCAGAAAAAACAAACATTAGAGCTAAATTGGAACTAAACAAAGAGGTTTTTATAAATACAGTTACCAACAAGATTGAAACCTTTAATAGACCGATAACAAACCCGGAGATCTTTAGCAACATAATAAAACACTCATGTGATCTAGCCTTAGTAGCCGCAGGACCGGAAAATTCAAATAGTGTACCATATTGGTGGAATAATGACACAAAACCATACGAGAAAATTGCATTTCGCTCCGCAGAGAATATACCAGATCTAACAGAAACATACCTCAAATACACCAACAAGAACTGATATGGACAAGATATAAGGAAGAAAAGAAAAGGCTGCGGAGAGAAATTGACAAGGAAAAAAGAAAAGCCTGGAACAAAATATGTGACGAACTGGACCAAGACGTATGGGGAGAAGGTTATAAAATCGTCATGAGACACTTCAAAAAAAAAAAGGCTTAAATCTAGAAATCCCTATCCAAAAAAAGAAAGATATAGTACAAATCCTATTCCCGACAAGACCAGTGAGACTACCGGAGAGATCACCCCGGACGGGAGCCTCTCCTTTTACAACGCAGGAAATGAAGACGGCAGCGCAAAAATTGAAAGTGGGAAAGGCCCCGGGCCCAGACGGGATCCCAGTGGAAGCCATAAAACAGCTAGTAGAAACCATGCCGTCCCTCACGGGGGATATCCTAAACGATTTATTGAGAAGAGAGACATTTCCTGACGAATGGAAAATCGCGAGACTGATACTCATACATAAATCCGGAAAGCCGTACGACAGACCAAACTCTTTCAGACCACTATGCCTTATTAATACTCTAGCAAAACTGTACGAGCACCTCATAAAGGCTAGACTGGAGAACGAGATAGAAGAAAGCGGTGGACTCTCACCTACGCAGTTTGGTTTCACTAAGGGTAAATCAACTATCCACGCGATCGAGACGGTGCTCGAGGTAGGAAGAAGAATCAAATTAGAGGGAGAGGGACAGAAATGGAGCGCATTGATCACATTAGATGTGAAAAACGCGTTCAACTCAGCGCACTGACCTAACAAATTAAGGGAACTGGAACGGAGGAACATTTCAAAATACCTCTTAAATATATTAATAGATTATTTTAGATTTAGGCAAGTCTTTCTAGACAGAAAGGAACACATCGAGATGTCGGCCGGCATACCACAGGGTTCCGTACTGGGCCCCACGCTATGGAACATCATGTATGACCCGGTATTGCAAACCGAAAACGAGGAAGGGGTGTACAAATTCGGTTTCGCCGACGATCTGGCAATGATAATTACAGGCTCGGACTCCATCCAGCTGATGGACCGAGGAAACAGAGCGATCTCATGGATTGATAACTGGATGTCACGTAGTCTACTAGAAATAGAACCAGATAAGACCGAGGCGGTCATACTATCGGGAAAGAGGAGAGAAGAAACATTTCGTTTTTACACGGTGAAAAAGTAATTAATCCCCAAAAATTTGTAAAATATCTAGGAATAAGGATTGGTGAGAATTTGGACTTTAGAAACCACGTAGTGGCAGCTATCAACAAGACCTCTGAGAAAATAGGAATTCTCCGGAGAGTTATGCCCAATATTAACGGCCCTAACCATTTTAAGAGGAAACTGCTGCACGGTGTGGCACAGTCTTCTCTTTTGTATGGAGCCCCAGTGTGGAAAAATATCACCGGGATAGCGAAGTATAAAAACTTCTTAGAGTCTGCACAGAGAAAAGGTTTAATCGCAGTTGCGAGTTGTTACAGGACGGTATCTACCGTGGCCTTGCAGGTTCTAACAGGAATACCACCAATTGACCTGTTAATAGCAGAAAGGGACTTTGTCCACAGAAGAGGCGATTTGGAACTAGAAGATGCCAAAAGACTAGCCAGGGAGATACTTTTGACAAAGTATTGAAGATGGGACAAGAAAGATGGGACGCGGAAACAGAAAAAGCACAGTGGACAAAAAAACTCATCCCTGACATTAGAACTTGGACCACCGCCAAACACAAAAAAGTTAACTACTACACCACACAGGCCTTTACCGGACATGGTTCGTTCCGTAGCTATGTGTTCAGGATTAAGAAATGTGACAGCGGACACTGCCAACAATGCGCCGTCGAAGACTCCGCAAAACACACCCTGTTCGAATGACATAAGTACAATAGGATAAGAATGGAGACAAGCATAGACCTAGACCTGGAATTAAATGAAGAAAACCTAGTTGCCACCATGACTGGTTCTAACAGAAAGAGTAAAATTATCAACAATTTTATAACTAAGATTATGAAATCAAAAGAAGAGGAAGAACGCAGAGACTAGACTTTGGAATAACAACAAGTATGAAGAATAAGCAATTATTAAGGAGCTAGCCGCCATGTTATGTCAGTCTCTGACGGTTCCGTAGCTAGGTGACCTGACGGAAAGGGGAAGGGAGTTTAGCAGGTAGTCTGACCTTCAGAAAAAGGCAGGAGCCCTGCACACTTTGGGCAACACAAGATCGGCACAAGAAGCCCAAATACAAGGCGGTAAAACGATTCTCCAACCCCCCCAAAAAAAAAAAAAAAAAAAGATTCAGTTTAGCTTGCGGTTGGACGTAAATAGGCTAATTATAATTATTGTGTATATTTAAGTTGTTATATCACTTTATTTCAGTATTTATTTGACGCTAAGGATGCATGAATTCTTACATTTCAGTGATATCATTTATTTAGTTTTTTTTTTTGGATACCTACGAATCTCTCTCGTATTTGTATAAATTTGGCAGCCAATAGGCGACACGTTGTTCACCGCGTGGTGTAGACTAGTTTTTGGCTTTTCCTTGTTCCTCTTAAGGCAGATTTAAAAATGCGTTCTTGTCGTACACTCAAATATTGCTTACTTCGTTGGCGAATAATTGCATGCATGCCGTTGATCATAATAAATACAAGGGAATTTGATATTTAATATTATTATCGTTCAATTGGGAAGATAACATAAAGATTAAAGCTTATTTTTCCTAGTTATTTTTCTGTTAATTTTGGTTTGTTGAATTATGATATTTTTTATAGCTTATATTTATTTGAGTTAATTAAATTGTTCTAGTATATATTTAAGCAATAGTTTTCCTTTTCAATTAAAATGATTTAAGACGTTTTACTTGGGTTTTTATTTGCGCCGTCAGCCCGGCAAACCTGTGTTGAGATTTGGCTATCCTATGTTAAAAAAAGGAAACATTTTTTTGAATTTTGTTTCCTCTGCTAAACGTATTGGTTTCACGTTTAGGCAAGCCATTTTATCTTCGGAACTTTGTGCAAGTCGGAAGCCATCTTAACGGGTCAAACTCTAAACGTAATTTGTTAGTTTTTCTCAGAGTTACATCAGTCAGGTAATACATTAAAATTTGTAATTACATTATTGATTATTTAGGTTAATTGTTCAAAATTTAAGATTTTTTTTTATGAAATCTTTATATTATATTACTTAATTTCGATATTATGCTATGTCATGCTGACGCCTATTTTTTTCTTTTCTTTTCAATCTTCAGAATTGATTTGCCTTGCCTTATATTTCCCTACAAACTAGTTTTTTTTTAAAAACTGTTAAAATTGAAATCTAAAATTTCATATCATAATTTTGTCTTATCCATTTTGAAATCAGTACTTGGATTTCTGGATAAGTATTTGTAGCTAGACGCCTAACTAGCCGCCTTTAGAACTAGCCACTAGTTGCTAGATATTTTTTGTTGTCTACCACAACTATTTATTTAGGCTTGCCTAAATTAAATATTGGATAGAATTCCGATCCCAATTGCATCTTAAATTCATTTGGTTCCTGAGAAAATGTTAAGGTCATCCCGGATATAATTCGTCATAAATCCTGTTCGACAACCATTGAGGGAGAGGAGTAGGTAGGCGTTAAAACCAGAACTGTTGCAGCCTTGGGCCTCCAATAAAGGTCGTGGGTCTCCACCACGTGGTGCCAGCATTAAGAGTTTTGGTGAGAAATGATTTTTTTTTTATATCTAAAATTTTTTATTAGTTTATTTCATCTGAAAATTTGAGTAATTAATTATCTTAACAGTGTTTAAATTATTGGCCAATTAGGGTACATATAATTTAATATTAGTGACCGTAATTTTACAAATTATTTCACAAGAATTTTCCTTTTAATTATTGCTAATTTTTTTAAATTATTAATTAATTCACCTGCTACGTTGATTTTGAACATTTGTCTTAGTGTAATTTAATTATTTTGTAATAAATTTGGTAATTTGTTGTTCAAATAGGTTTTTTTTTTATTGGTTAAGGTACAGATAATAATTTCTAGAAGAAGGATTTTCCAAAAAAGTCCGGCTATAACACGCAGCACATTTATTTTTTTATTGGTGACAGGCTCTTTAAGAACCTTATCAAGCTCCGTGTTATAAGACGTGTCTTCTGGGAAAAGAATACCATACATTCAATTATCGAAAAGGACAGAAAAAATTATTAAATTAGTTAAACAACCCCGTCTGTGCACTCATGCCAGAGCCGGCAAAAGGGAGCTGTCGTGCCTAGGCCCTTTTAAGAGGTTTGCCTAGTAATATTATGTTCGTTAAAACACCCATACGTTACAGTATTATGTAGACGTATAATACCAAGGTGTTGGAAAAAATGAATTAACTAGTTCTTTTTTATGTATTTATTAGAATATTACCAACATCACGTTTACAGTGCGTACCTTGTAGATACATAGTACATATTTTCTAATTTTACCAATAAACATGGCATGAAATCATGCAAATGTTTGTGATTTAGTTAAGTGTTTGACAAACATTTGGATTAGAGATATTATACGCAAATACATGCCTATCAAAAAAATGTGTTCCAAAACTTTACATTCAAAATAAGCATTGTCATCTCCAATAATTATATTACTAACATATCCAAATTTTTTGAATAATTTCGCAATTTAAAAAACTAAAACCATCTTAGATTTGTATACTGCACCTTTTGTCAACCCAGTCAACAGATATGTAATTACTAGTATCAACCTTATAAAATACTCTTTTCAAGTATGTATCTAATGGCTGCAATTTCTCAGATAATTTCTCTATGAGAAATAAAATTTCTTTTATGAAGAGCGTGGCAAAATTTTACTGATGCTTAATAGCTAGAGTCCAGATTTATTAAAAATATTAGGATAGTGAACAAGATGGTGATGCTTAGGTTTTAATTTTTTAAATATTGGAGGTATAGTGAAATATAATTAATTAACACTTTTAAACGAATATGAATTATAATGTCGGTGCAGTAACAATATCCAAAATGTCTCTTAATAATATCCATAACTCCCAGATTGATGTATTCTTGGGAACAAAACTACCAACCATCAGTCCAAACGTCTGGTAAAACATAGCATTTCTGTAGCTGGGACATTTCTCTTAATTTTGTTATTTTTAAGGGTTTTAATTTTGTTATTTTAAGAGCTTCATACCAAATCTAAAATTTGATGCAAAACTTTCAGTAAAACCCAAGATTCCATAAAGACCCAGATTATCCCCTTAATATTAATCCCACTTGAAGTAAATAACCTCAGTTTCACCATTTATGTTAACGCTATACCCGTATCTCGAAGGAATTGGAAGCTCCTTGACTTCATCTTTTAAAAATGGCCGACATTTCCAAAGTCAGATCGGTGTTTGGAATAAAACAAACTAAATAAAAATATTTTCAACGAACCAGAAAAAAACCGAGGCATTGATGCTATTGAAATATTAATTGCGCCCAATTTATTTGTGCCCGAGTGGGACCCTAACGGATTACCTATCTCCCACCATCAAATACAAGAAAAGGGAAAAACTGTTTGTTTTCGTAACCTGCAACTTTGTTTTGCTAAAATTCACCTTGAATGAAACTTTTAAAACCTTTTTGTTCATAAACTATATTTTGTAAATTAAGCTTCATATATTCTAAAAAAGTCTGAAGTTTCAAAACGTAGTTGAAATGTTTTCCTGAGGTATAATTCTCCCAACGACAATATCATGTTTCCCAATATAACATTGTTCTTTGTAGTGGTAAGTAATTTTGACCCTATGGCAAATTGTTAGGCTGATTAAGACAGCAATCACTGCTACTACAAATACTAAAACATTTTAAAATTTTTTAGTAGAGAAATTTTCAAATGAGGATTGTCAAGGAAGATTATCAAAACACGATTTAATTATTTCACATCTCGATTGTTTTTTAAATCGGTAATACGTCGGTGATAAAATTTTTGGCACACAAGCAATGATTCATTCAAAATATTTTAAGAAATATTAAAGATTATACAGAAAAGAACTGCAGATCTTGGTATCAGAGATTATTATAATCCTGATATGAACTTAGTAAATATTACTTTTATGTTTATTAAAATTGTTATTGAAATCTGGTGGTTTACATTTTTTCAGTATTGCAATATTTAATGTATTGCACATTGAATTTCTGCTAATTTCTTCATTATCATTATGTGAAGGCAGTATTTGTTTTAGAAATAGTTTCACAATGAGAGATTAAATGTTTTCTATACGAATTTAGTCTGTTAAAAAATCTTAAACATTGGACTCCAAATACTGAAATTTGTGACTATCTTTAAGAAGGTGTTCAAATCAAGATGGTAATGAAAAGCTTTTGTAAATGCAAAGTTTTGTTTACAAGGAAGCACAACATTTTGCCTACTTAAAAATTCAAATCAAAATGAAGTTACCAGTGAACTGATTTTCAAAAGTCTACTTACAAAATTTTACTAAACAACAACCAAAGGATCAATATTCTTAAATTAAAAAACTAGTTTATGAAAACTTAAAACAGCTATTCTAACATATAATGCACGTTATAGAAACCATAAATGTGCTGACTTACATACAACGTGAAAAAGTCATTTTTCTCGTAAGCTTCTTAAATCACTCATGGGTGAACTCACTGATGTGAACTTGGGATCATGTCTGGTATGGATTTCGTATACTGCCTGTTGCAGAAATAACCAAACAAGTTTTGACTCGTGACAGTATTCCGCGTCCAGTACATGAACCAATTTAAAAGTAACATCTATTGCTTTGAGTGGCTTGTCCACTTTATAGACGTTGTTGTTAACGTTTACGTGACAGGCTTCAATATTGTTTTTTCTCCGACGACAATTGGTAAAGGTTGAGGGTTAATCCGTAGTTCATTTCTGCTTTTTTTTGTTCCAGCTTTATTTCCATATCTGCAGCATCCTAGAGATAATAAAAGTTAGTCATCAAGCAAAAAAAGTAAGTCAAAAAAAAATCACCATGGGAAAACATTTTGGTTAAACTTGCTGTAGCTATCCATCAAACAGTTTAGTGCACGTCACAGCCCTATCGTTCTTTAATCAATACATTGAAATGAGAGAAATGCAAGGAAAGGAGAAAGGCTTGTCTATTTTATATTTATAACAAACAAAACTAACCAATATCATGAAATGATAATTCGTAAGTCATCCAGGTTTGTATTTCTGAATTTTGACA
>JAUTXW010000413.1:0-19207 GCA_030620095.1 Kuschelorhynchus macadamiae | reverse complement strand
TGCGGGCTATCGAAAGGGGCAGGATTATTTCAAATGATTTCCTTTCAGTGGGTGATATCTATGATCCTTTCCTATTGAAGTAGAGGGTTTTACAATAACATTACTGTGAATAATAACGCGTCTATCAGAAGACGATTCCTCAGTTTCTTTACTGGAAAATTATCTTCTGTGATCGTGCTTCCTGGAAGAGATATCATCTTTTATTTTCTTGTCTTATGGTTAACTCTTTACCGCTAAAAATTGAACTCGGTGCGAAATCTTCTTCAGAAAAAGCTAGACGATTCACAGGCCAAATTCCCAGTTTCTAAAAAGATTGATTCTCTGGACATTGTGAAAGAACGGATATATGCTTTGTTAGTTATTTCGCCAATTCGTCTTATCGTTATAATTTCCCCAGGATGTGATGTCAACCAATCATTGAAAGCAACAGAAGTAGCAGCCTTGAATGGACCAAAAACCCCAACATCAAGAGGCTGCATTCGATGACTCGTGTGCGGTGGAAATGATACAATTGAAATGCCTGACTCCTTGCACAATTTCATCGCTTCGTAAGACGTGTGCGAAGAATGATTATCCAACAGGATTAAAATACGGTTTTGTATAGAGCAATTTGTATGTTTTATTATGTGTTTAAGAACGTCTGTAAATAAATCTCTTGTCATCCATCCTGTTTTATTCCCTAATACGAGTGATGAAGCGGGTGCATCGTTGATATATTCTGAAGGATTTCTTAATCTCGGAACTACATAGACAGGTGGTATGGTATTCCCCAAGGCATTTATAATCCCAACAAAAGTGACTAACTCTCCTCTTTCTCCTGAAGCTGTCTGTCCCACTTGTTTTTTACCCTTTTGAGCGACAACCTTTACCGGTTTTAGGACTGTTTCTACACCCGTTTCATCAAGATTATAGATTTGAGCTCCAGTAAAATTGTATTTTGTGAGCTCGCTAATATAGTTTTCAAAAAACTTTTCAACCCTGTTTTTATTGAATCCTGTGGACCTCAGCAAACTTGTACTCTCCGGCGTTCTTAAAGATAGGTCTGGATGTGTCGACATGAAACCATAGAGCCAATCTAACCCTGCAACAACCGTTTTAAACTTATTTTTGAGCTTAAAAATTACAATAACTTACCCGCTATTTTATTTTTTTCCCATGACTCAGGATAATTGCAGCGGTTGCGGATAGCATATTCACATGCCAATTCCCTTATTTGGCGATAAGAAAGACCATAATGTAAAGCCGAACATTTCTTAATATAGCTACTAAGATCACTTTCTTCCTCAGCTGAGAGCACTTGACGATTTGTATATTTACTTTTAAACTTTTTGACGTCCTCGTCGTCAGATAAACCCGAATCTGAATTTTCATAAATCGGCTGTTTATGGTTAAGCTTAATTTTTTTAATCCTTGACATGAGCGTGCTTCTTTTTATACCATAATTCCGTGAAACCTCTCTAATGGGTATTTTATTTTTGAAATGATCCCTCAATGCTCTTTTGATACAATTTTCGTCAACTTCTCTCTGAGTTTTTCTCTTATATACTCTTGGCATCTAAAATTTGATACCTCTATGTAATAAAAGGTATTAACAGGGAGCATTCGACCACTGGTCGAATGCTCCCTAATTTAGGAGGTCGAATCCACCCCAACATGTAAAATAATACGGCCCTGCCTTTAAGTAAACATCAGAGTCTTTTGAGGTTATGTTGAAATACGGTACAGGTGTATTAAATCAAGTACTTTTCAGATAAAATACAAAAAAATTCACCAACCTAACACTCTATCAACAATAAACAATATATTATATTGGATAAAACGTACCTTTATTTGGGATTTTTAAGTTTTATCACTAAAAAAAACATAAAAAACAACATTTATTTGAAATTTTGGCGCGGAAGCGTGTCATAACAATGCAACGATTAAAATTTCCATGGACCGTACTCAAAACATTCATTAATAACAAGTATACAGAGGGTGGTTCAATGCTCCCGGTGGTGATGCCCCCACTCTCCCCTACTTGATCAAAGAAAACATCGAATTGCCAGTTATATTTTTTTTAGACGGCCATAAAACACATCTGACCTACGAGGTTAGCAAACTTTCTTCTGAACTTAGAATAGAACTCATTATACCCAAATGCAACACAAATTCTACAACCCGCAGATGTTTCAGTTTTTGGCCCAATTAAACTTGCTTGGAAAAAAAGCAGTTAGGGAGTGGTGCAATGAGCATGTTAATGAAGTAGTAACTAAAATAAACTTTGCCTGTATTCTAGAAAATGTGACTACAGCTATAAATCCAGACACACTGATAAATGATTTTAGATTATGTGGACTTTTCCTCTTTGTAGCTGACAACATCGACTTTTGAAAATGTCTTCGGTTGCCCCTAAGCCCGAAGAAGCTGGAGAAGTTTCCGCATTTCTCACCTTATCTTATAAAGGTTTTTCTGCCAATGTTGATGAAGAAAAAATCAATAATTTTGGTAGTACAAATCCTGATGTGATAACTGAAAAAAATGAAGACACTTTTCTACTGGATAAGGTTTGGCAGGCTTTTAAACATCAAATTAGATCCAATATGTGAGAAACATCTGAAGTTAATCCAGAAGAGTCATTTTTACGGGATGAAGTTGTGGACTTCAGAGACATATAAATCAAATCGCAAAACAAACTTTAAATGAGACAGTATATGGTATAGATGAAAGTCAACAGCTAATTGGCACCCAAATTTAATATACAGCAACAATGACCAAGTAAATTTAACCGTAGACATGGCTGTTGAAGTACAAAATAACAATGACAATCAAAATAACGATGAGAAACAAAACAACAAAAAAAGAACTTAGTAGTGCCTAAAACACCCGAACGTACAGCGAAATAACTTCAGAAAAATATGAAAACCCGTTTAAAGAAAAAAATGAGAAAAAGAGAAAGTTGGAAGAAGAAAAGGCAAAACGAAAAAAAGCGCCATGAATAAAAAGAATTCGAAAAAACAAAACGAAGTAACTAACAAAACTAAGAAAAACCAAGACCCGTTAAAAGAAAATAATCCACCTTGTTCGAACATTGATTTATATGTTAATCAAAATGTTAAGGCAGTAACCCGCGCACTGTTTAATAAAAAACCAGCTGATCAGAAACAGCACACAAATTCTTGTACAGTTTGCAAACAATGCACTAAAGTTCAATACCGCTTGTTTTGTGACGAATGCTCGAAGATATTTCATAAGAAATGCAATCCAAAACATCATCAAATGCATATTCCAGACCACATAGATTTTTATGTCACTTATGCTACCAAGAAGGCAGCACTTCAGAAGAAGGCAACAGCACTTCAGACGTTTCTGGTAAAGATTCGGAAGTTGACAGATTGTTTAACCAATATAAGGAATACTACAAAGAAAATTAAGTCATAGTGGTCATTTAACGAAATTGTCCAATAACTATGTAATATGTGGATAATAACTGTAAAAATTGTCCAATAAGTGTATTTTTTTATAAACTTTTTAATAAAAAGTAATAAAAAATTAATGTTCTTTATTTCGCTAAAAGTAAGAACAGCAATTAAAAATACATAGTTTTTGCTATGGACTGACGTTTTTATGTGATTTCTGATCTAAATTTAATGCCCTTGTTGCTAATTTTTCTTTCTAATTTCTCTTAAGTGTCCAACGACTATATGGTTTACCCTACGCTAGTGACTTTTTATTCATTTGGATACTTTTTTCGGATCAAGCAAATTAAAATAATACTCCTTTATCTTCTAACTTTTTTCCCATCTTAATTCGTTTTCGAGAAAAAAACCGTTTAGATTCATAGTCAGTATCTCGAATAATTATTATTGTAAAGATAAAATAAAGTTAACTTTGCTCGTTGCTAGTGGCTGTTGTTTTGTTGTTATAAACATAATGTTTTTGACTTGTTTTTACTTTTTCTTTCAATTATTTTTTCTTTGATAAATTGTGGTAGTAATAAATTGGGGTAGTAAAAAATAATGATAAATTAAAATGACACAAATGCATTTCCTTTACGGGCTTGCCAATGGTAATGCCATTGGCAAGCCCATTCTGTAGGCATGGAGAAACTATCAAGAAAGGTATCCTGATCGTGCTCTTCCAGACAGAAGAATATTTATAAATATTCATCGTCGTTTGAAAGTTTCAAACCTAAAACATCCGAGGGAAGACCTGGTACAATTTGAACCCCGGAAGTTGAGGAGGCTGTCCTGCGTGTCATCGCAGAAAATACTAGTACGCGAAGAATTGGTAGGGAATTAAATATTTCCTACAGAATTATATGGGAAATTTTATGGGATTCGTTAATGTATCCTTACCAGATGTAACGGGTACAGGTACTTTTTCTAAGAGATGTTGAACCGCGTATGCAATTTTATAGGTGGTATCTCCAAAAAGTGATGATTCCAACATTATGTTTGCGAACGAAGCGAATTTTTCCATAAATGATATAAATAATTATCACAGCAATCATAACTGGGCTCGAAAAAACCCTCATGCCATTAGAGAGGCACATTTTCAGGAACAGTTTTCACTCAACGTTTGGATCGGTATCATAGGCGACTATTTAATTGGACCATTTAACTGTTATAGTAATTTTCTTCAAAATGATTTGCCTTTACTTCTTTAAGATGTTCCTCTTCAGTTACGGCAACAACATTGGTTTATGCGTGATGGTGCTCCAGCCCACTTTAGCATATTGGATCGTGAGTATTTAGATAGTGCCAACCAAAATCATTGGATAGGACCACAATTCAGCCTAGATTCTATTTATGGGGGCACCTGAAAATAGTTTATAGTAGTACACCAACTAAAACATTAGAGCAACTAAGAAGTAAAATTATTAATGGATAGATGATACAGAAGAGTCATGAGGAGATAAAAAAATTATAAAGTTTTTCGTAAACCAGTGGCGTAGTAGTTTTGCTAAGATTTTGTAAGTGTAGTTACACGCCACTGGTTAATTGATTTTTTGTGTGCTTGTGTACCGTATTAATATTTCCAAAAATCAAATAAATATTGAACATTTTGCTTAAAATAGAAAAAAAAAAGCTTTAACACCCTCTACATATATTTTGAAAATCAGGCATTTTAGGATACACGCTTATAGGAAATTTTCGACTTAAAAAATTATTCAAGAATAACCATTAATATGCAAAAATAATTACTAGATTTTATGTAGTGATATCAAGGGAGATGCAATTAAGTTGGTTTTATTTTATTTTCTCCAAAATGAAGTAAGATGCGAAAAAAAATCAAGAGGCAAAAATGTTTAGGCGAAAAAAGTTATCAAAATGAAAAAAAAATCAGTGGCGTATATTTTTTTGTCAATAATATTCGAGGGGATACACCCCCGGGCGCCACTGGATTTAATAATTACCATCCAAATAGGGCTACATTAGCCCCTAATGGATAGATGATACAGAAGAGTCATGAGGAGATAAAACAAAATTATAAAGTTTTTCGTAAACCAGTGGCGTAGTAGTTTTGCTAAGATTTTTGTAAGTATAGTTACAGCTACTTCACTGGTTAATTGATTTTGTTTGTTCTTCTATACCGTATTAATATTTCCAAAAATCAAATAAATATTGAACATTTTGCTTAAAAGAGAAAAAAAAGCTTTAACACCCTCTACCTATATTTTAGGATACACGCTTATAGAAAATTTTCGACTTAAAAAATTATTCAAGAATAACCATTAATATGCAAAAATATTGACTAGATTTTATGTGGCGATATCAAGGGAGATGCAATTAAGTTGGTTTTATTTTATTTTCTCCAAAACGAAGTAAGATGCTTAAAAAAATTTTCAAGAGGCAAAAATGTTTAGCTTTTAGTTGCTTAATTCGAAAAAGTTATCAAAATGAAAAAAAAATCAGTGCCGTATATTTTTTTGTCAATAATATTCGAAAGGATACACACCACTGGATTTAATAATATCTAAATAGGGCTACATTAGCCCCTAATATTACAAATAACACTGCCAGATTTTAATGAAATCGATCAAAGGATATTTATGATATTGATAAAAAACCGATTTAAAAAAATAATTTTACTCAGTATCTTAAAAACCATACATTTTAAGACACAAATTTATTTGAACTTTTCTAATAAAGTCAGTTAAATTTAGTTTTTATTGTGTCTGCGTACATCTCTTTTGTCAATAATTATTACTACACAAATTCGCAACTAATTGTACTGTGCAATCACGTACAAAGCTATTAAGTTCATTGTCAGATTTCAGAAATATCCATCTAAATAGGGCTACATTAGCCCCTAATCCTTACAAATAACACTACCAGATTTTAATGAAATCGAAAAGGATCTTTAAGATATTAATAAAAAACCGATTTAAAAAAAATAATTTGACTCTCAGTGTCGCACATAAAACTGTCATTGTTTTAACGCCTCTTATCTAAAATTTGAAAACCAGGATACTGATTTTTTAAAAAAATTTGACACCAAGTATCTTACCAGACATTTTCAGATACATGTATATGAACTTTTTCATCTAATATTGGTCTCGGAATGTGCCCTTAAAGTTATGACATACCACTAAGTAACACCCTGTATTTCTTAATATAAATCGATGTTATTGCCATATATTAAAAAATATATCGCAACCGAAAATAGATGACATAAATGGTGATATTATGACATTATTTTCTGAAAAACTAAGTCGGGGGAAATTTCGATTGAAATGTCCAAGATCATTGATAAAATTTCCAAAAGAACATAAAAAGTTAATCGAAAATTTATCAACCCGCAAAGATTATTTTTGTTTTAAGTTTCTCTAAACCTCGCGCCGTTCTGCTTAAAAAACCCTAACAATTCTGGAAACACCATAAACTTGTTGCATACATATGACGCGGCATGTGACGACGACGCGAGTTTGCAGGACGATAATGAAGAGATTCAAGATCACAACACCGATGATGAGCAAGATATTGATTACCCAGATGAAGCTTTGGATCTTCCAAATGGACAAATTGGAGCACGAAAAAGTTCCATGTTATATTGGAAAAGATGACAAGGTCAAGTGGAGAAAGCATCCAGGAAATCGTCAGGTGAGGTCAAGCGCTGTAAATACTATTAAGTTGCTCACTGGAGTTAAGGTTTAACATCTGCCGCAGAGATCTGGAATCTTTTTTTTCCATTGATATGTTGCAAGGCATTGTTGATAATACAAATATCTACATAGCAATCTCAATCTTAATCCAAACAACCGATCAGCAAGGCCCACAGACATTTTTAAGTTGAAAGCGGTTATAGCGTTGCTTTATTCGATGTCAAAAAACAGTAGGGTGAACGTTTGTGGAACCTCAATGGAAATATTTCATTTGACGATGTCTCTTGAAAGGTTTAGATTTTTACTTTTTACAAACTGATAATGTGTGTCTCCTGCCTCGTCTTTGTCGCCCCATTTTAGAAAAATTACAATGGACAACTTCTTTACCGGTATGGCTGTTGCAAACATTTTACAATGATAAACAATCCTTGGTACTATTAGAAAAAATAGAAGGTAACTTCCAGTTTACTCAACCTGCCAAACGACCAGAGAAGGCAAGAATGTTGCACAAACCCTGCAACAATTATCTTATATACCAAAAAAAAATAAAAATGTTTTCTTGTTATGAACAATGCAACATAATGAAGAAGCAACTGGAAAACCACAAATTATAATTGATTACAATAAATCAAAAGAAGGATACAGTGGACAAGATGTGTGCGGCCTATGATTGTGCCAGAGCTACTCATCGCTGGCCAATGGTTGTACTTTATATGCAACTAAATATAGCTGGGTGAAACTCATTCATTATTTTCAAGAGCAATTCAAAGTATTTAGACACACCTCGAAGAATATTCCTGGAGAATTTTAGCATGCAGTTATTAGACGAACAGTTACGACGAAGAGCTGCTAATAATCGGATACATCAGACTCCGCCTTTTACGTTTACCTCAACAAAAAGAATTACCCGATCCACAACAGAAGACGCTGCTTTTATTCTGATAGACAAAAAAATAGACCTACGAGGTTTAGCTGTGTATCCTGTAAAAAAAATCTATTTGTTTGGAACATGCCAAGAACATGTGTAATGACTGTTTGACTGGTGACGGCACTTTCACCAGTCAAACAGTCATTAATTGATTGATTTTAGTTAAAAAATCCCTTTTTAAAATTTAGGTTAGGTTAGGTTAGTTTTGGTTATTTCTATTTTTGTTTTTCAAAATGCTATCATTCATATGTTTTCGGTTACGTATTTACTGAGTTTGTTTCAGATTAAAGATTTTTTGGAATTTTTCGTTCTTATTGCAAAGAACGGGGCACAAATAAGCATTGGAGCATTGCCTTAAAAATACTTGTTTTGCATTTGACGGGCAAATGCATAAAGAAAAAGATGGTGCTCCGATGGAGTTCTCGCGATCACCAGTAGTTGCAAATTTATTTATGATATACTTCGAGGAAAAAGCTCTTGAGAAAGCAAACGTGAAGCCCAGATTATGAATTCGTTATGTAGATGACATATTTACTATATAATTACGACATTGTAGTGGCGGATTCGTGAATTAAAACACCATTGGCGAAAAACCCAAAAAATAGTTTTAAATATTTATTATATGACATGGTCATACAGAGCTTGAAAACTTTCTTATACATCGATACATCCCAGAATACAATTTACTTAGAGGAAAAATAACAAACGTCTATTTTTAAATCTTCTGATCACAAAACTGCATAACGAATATTTTGAATACACTGTGTATAGAAAATCAACAGATATTTAACTGCGAGATCACATCATCACCCAGCACAAATTCAACCAGTTGCCAACATTCTAATCAATCAATCCGTGCGATAAATTGAAACACAGATGAGAAAAAACGAACTTAATATAATATCTGGTGCTTTAAAGTCTATACAAATCGCACTATATAGAAAGTTTAAGGGCACATCTTAGAATCGGAAGAATTCTTAAAAACACAACATACAAACACTGTATCAAACCTAACCTACTAAAATAGAAGCCTTTCAACGTTATCACATTCCCAAAACTTAAAAACTAAATCAAGGCCGTTTTGGGGTTAGTAGCATATTATCGGAGATTTATTAAAAACTTTTAAAAAATAACTTTTCATATAACTAAATGCCTACTAAAAGGTAGAGAAATAAACATTGGTAATCAAGAATATAAAAATGCATTTTTAAATTGCAAATAGTTTATTTCGGATACCCCGATTTCACTAAACCTTTTAAGCTTACAACATATGCTTCTAATATAGCTATATAACATCCTACTACATATTACTTTCGAACTCTTAATTCCGCAGAAAAAAACTAGTCTGCTATAAAGAAAGAACTTTCAGCCATATTCGGCTAATCACTTCCGTCCCTATTTATATGGCCAAAAATTCATTAAACCGACCAAAACCCATTAGTATGGCTTTTCAAAATCAAAGATCCCAACTCCCGCCTAACTCGAGAGAAATTAAAATTGGATGAGTTTACTTACGAAATAAAGTACAAAAGAAAAAAGGAAAATTTTGTAGCCGACGCCCTCTCACGCATTAACCATAATGTACACGAAACACATGACGCACAAACGAATGCCTCTAACGCAGACGACAATGTAGCCAATCTCACCGATTTTGACCTAGTCGATTTTGTATTAAATCAAGAGTATGAAAACCCTTCAGATGAAGTACCCGAGAATTATCCTAATCCTCCCGCAAACCCAAATCCAAATGATGCATATTCCAACATTACTGTTCATTCAAATAATGATACTCATGGAAAATACCTTCCTATATCAGAATTACCCGTAAATTATGCATCTAACCAACGACTACGGCGAAGAATACAAACACATTCAAAACCCTTTAAAAAGAATCACCATTTCGTTAAAATATCTAAGCCTGACCAAAAAGAACAAATTTTAAAAGTTATAAGGGATATAATAGAACCCCATGTTATAGATTGAGAAAATTTAGACCCAAGCGAAAAACCTGAAAGGGAATTCACAGCATTTCACGAAAAAGTCTATAAAACTGCCTACCAAAGACAATCCGAAAATACCCTAAAACAAAATAAGAATACTGAGCAACCTCCAGAAATTTAATTAGACCAAACGGTGGTGTACTGAAAAAATACTCTACAAAATGAACCCCAAGTATATACCCACAAAAGTTACTAAAATTGGTCAAAACAAAGTGACAGGTATATCTAAGAAAAAACCAGTAACAGCACAAATTAGAACGACCAAGAGACTTAAAAAAAATTCTCTTTCTTTTCAGCCTAACGATCCCGACCATATCGAACATATTGAACCCATGCCAAGCACACAAACTCCCAAAGAATGGATGTAAGATATCTCGTCATCTTTAGTAATAAGTCATTAATCCTACTACATATATACCATTTAACATAACTAAACTTAATTATACGTTAGATAATTTATACAGTAATGTTGCTAAAAATAGGTTAGGGGAAAGAGGAGCACAGTGACACGGGGTACAGTGTTACAATTGGCACTATAAATTTACGCGATACTTCACGGCGCTGGGATTTTAGCCACTCCTTATTGACGTCGAACTGTCAATGTTACGTATTTGTTGTGAAATCTGAGGTATTTATACTCTTAAAAGTAAGTATTTCCTATTTTTATAGTTAAAAAGTACATTATTTACATATATATCAAATTGTTTACTAGCATTTTGCAATAAACTATTGCATTTTTCATGATTCAAGTGTATAGGGACATGTTTAAGGATGAGCATGCCATGTTAAACATAACCTAGGATATTTTTGTTTTCTTACAAACTGGCCTTTTTTGGCAAGACTCAACTGGGGCACGTGTGATACTCGACTAAGGGGAACAGTGTTACATGTAACACTGTGGCCCGCTCATCGGAAAATAAATTAAATCAACTATTTTCTTTCAGAAATGGTTCGCAATAGAAAAGAAAAGAGAAAGATTGGTACTTTTGATGAGGAAGCCATGAAAAGAGCTGTTCTAAATGTAGTAGATAACCACGTATCCATTAGAGAAGCAGCGCGAAATGAAGGTTTAGTGCATATGACATTAAAACGATACGTCGATAAATTCAAAAGTTCTTCTGACGCAGACCGTTCCATAATTGATTTACTCCCAATTATGAGATAAACCAGGTATTCTCAAAAGAACTGGAAGAACAACTATTATCTACTAGCACAAAAACGCAAGAAAAATATTATCTACTAGGGACAAAAACGGAAGCTGGTGTTGAAAGTGGCTTTTCGACATTAAATAAACTAAGACACTATTTTTCACCAGGGCTTATGGTCCTTACTTAAACGAGCTGAATTTAAATAATTTCCTAACTATTTTCGAACAGTATAATGAAAAACCTGAAAGGGAATTCATAGCATTTCACGAAAAAGTCTATAAAACTGCCTACCAAAGACAATCCGAAAATACCCTAAAACAAAATAAGTGCTTGTAATGATTGGATGGTCATGAACCCGGGCAAAACAAATACTGAGCAACCTCGCCGAGAAATTTAATTAGACCAAACGGTGTACCGAAAAAATACTCTACAAAAGAGCAGGTAAACTTTGCAACCCTCCAAGTATATACCCACAAAAGTTAATAACATACAAATTGGTCTCCAGTCGAAGCAAAGGCTTCTCCAAGAAAAGAGAAAGTCCAAAGAAAAAGAAAGCGAAAAGTCTCATTCTCACAGAAGAATTTCCATTAAAGATAAAATTATTGCAGTTTAATGAACAAGCCAACGGTCAATCGCAAAGTATTTAAAGAAAAAGGAAAGCGAGAGATTAACAAAAAGAACACTAGGACTAAAAGGACACTAGTTCAGAATCGGAGAATGATTCAGTGTGCCGGTGGTCGACAGTTGTGACAGCGTTGGATCTATGAGCGAAGAAGAGTTAGATGTCAATTTCGACGAAATCATCATTGGAGACTATGTTCTCATAAACGAAGGAAAGACTAAGGGACACAACATTATGTCAATAGGGAAGGTGTTGTCGAAACCTAGCACCGAAATTCATGTTCAATATGTTAAAAGACTGTTTCCTGCATTTAAATTTATCCATACCAACGAAGAATACACTTTCGAGATAACAAAGATCATTGGTAAGCTACCCCATCCAAAGCCATCTGGAGGAACCAGTAGAAGATCAGAAATGTTAGTGTTTCCTGTTGATTTGCACATGTACTACAATGAACTGAAATAATGTTTATATTTAATAATTATTTTTTTAAATATTCATACAATTTAATGTTTTAAGTTACCTATGTTCAAGTTTTTTTCGTTTTGACAGCGACTGTCTTTTTTATTTTTTTTTTCCTACTTTAAATTGGGCTTTTCATTTCAGTTTTTACTTCTAATTTGTATTTTTTTTTAAATAAAAGCACTAAAAAAACTTAAATCTTGCTTCATTAAAAATGTAACACTGTTCCCCAGTACGTGTCACAGAGTACCCCACTAGAGGGGTACAGTGTTAATTACAATAATACAAATGACCAATTTTTAGATGGATATATTAGAGCAAAGGATTCATAAAAAATAAAGTTGACATATTAAAAATAAAATCGAAATCCTAAATTGATAATAAATAGGTTGTAATTAGTAAATAATCAGAATATTAATTTTACGAAAATACAATTTGAGCATGTGTCCAAAGCTTTAAATAACACACATATGATACTATGAAAAGTTGAATTTTTATGATATCGGAAATTTACATAAAAATCGCAGAAAGCGAGGTTTAACAACTATTTAGGTATTTATACACATTTCGGAGGTTTCGGAAATTTATTGTTTTCTTTTTCATGGCTACAATATAAAACCGAAAAATGAGAAAAACGTCAGTTGCGTACATCTCTTTTGTCAATAATATTCGTAAGGGTGTACCCTGTTAGGGCTAAATTCGCCTCTTATCATTGCAAATAACATTGTCAGATTTCAAGAAAATCGGCGGCAAAGGATCTTTGAGATATTAATAAAAAACTGTTTTTTTTTAAAAAATTTGACACCCAGTATCTTAAAAACCAGATATTTTCAGATACATGTTTATATCAACTTTTTTACCTAATATTGGTCTGGGAATGTGCCCTTAAAGTTATGACATACCATTAAGTAACACCCTGTGTTTCTTAATATAAATCGATATGTTATTGCCATATATTAAAAAATATATCGCAACCAAAAATAAATCATATAAATGTTGATATTATGACATTATTTTCTGAAAAACTAAGTCGGGGGAAATTTCGATTGAAATGTCCAAGATCATTTATAAAATTTCCAAAAAAATATAAAAAGTTAATCGAAAATTTATCAACCCGCAAAGATTATTTTTGTTTTAAGTTTCTCTAAATCTCGCGCCGTTCTGCTTTAAAAACCCTAACAATTCTGGAAACACCATAAACTTGTTGCATACATATGACGTGGCATGTGACGACGACGCGATTTGCAGGACGATAATGAAGAGATTCAAGATCACAACACCGATGATGAGCCAGATATTGATTAACTAGATGAAGCTTTGGATTTTCCAAATGAAATATTGGAAATATTTCGTTTGACGATGTCTCTTGAAAGGTTTAGATTTTTACTGAAACGAGGTTTTAGCAAAATCGATTTCCCAAAACAAGTTCGAAAATTTTGCATGTAAATGTACGGATTTTTTTAGGTAAAACTTGTACGGAGAATTTTTTTTGGAACATGGTATGATAATATGTGGTTAAACATTAATATTGACGAGGGATTAATATTTCTGAAGATATGACCTAATTTTTACAATAAATATATAAAAATTTGAAAATTCGCGAATTTTCACAGAGCTATAGAAGTTCAACCATACATCCCAGGATAAAGTAAATGGTTCAAATTGGTACACAAACGAAGTTTTAGCAAAATTGATTTCTGGAAAGAAGTTTGAAAATTTTGCAAAATTTGTTATAATAATATATGGTTTTATAGGTATTTTGACCTAAGAAATTCTTTAAACTCATAAATATTGACGTGGGATTAATATTTCTCAAGATATAACCAAAATTTTACAATAAATACATACAAATTTGAAAATTCGCGAATTTTCAGAGAGCCGTAGAAGTTCAACCATACATCCTAGGACAAAATAAACGTTTTTTTGTTTTTTGTGATATCAAATTAGTACATAAACGAAGTTTTAGCAAAATCGATTTCCCAAAAAAGTTCAAAAATTGTGGTTTTTAGGTAAAAATTTGACTGAGAAATTTTTGTTGGAACATGGTATGATAATATGTCGTTTTACAGGTATTTTGAGCTTAAAAATTGAATAAACACTTTAATACTGACGAGAGATTAATATGTCTCAAGATATGACCTAATTTTTACAAAAAATACATACAAATTTAAATATTCGCGAATTTTCAGAGAGCCATAGAAGTTCAACCATATATCCTAGAAAAAAATAAATGTTTTTTTCGTTTTTTATGACTTCAAATTAGGACATAAACGAGGTTTTAGCAAAATCGATTTCCCAAAAAAAGTTCGAAAATGTTGCATGTAAATGTATGGATTTTTTTAGGTAAAACTGTGACGGAGAATTTTTTTTTGGAACATGGTATGATAATATGTGGTTATATAGGTATTTTGAGCTGCGAAATTCATTAAACACATTAATATTGCCGAGGGATTAATATTTCTGAAGATATGACCTAATTTTTACAATACATAAAAATTTAAAAATTCGCGAATTTATAGAGAGTTAGAAGTTCAACCATTTCGTTTTTTTCGTTTTTTATTACATCAAATTAGTACATAAACGAAGTTTTAGCACAATCGATTTCCCGAAAAAAGTTCGAAAATTTGGCATGTATTTTGTACTAATTTTTGTAGGTAAAATTTTGACGAAGAAACTTTTTTGGAACATGGTGTAATAATATGTGATTTCATAGGTATTTTAAGCTGAGAAATTCATTAAACACATTAATATTGACGAGGGATTAATATTTCTCAAAATATGACTACATTTTTATAAAAATACATAAAAATTTGAAAATTCGCCAATTTATAAGAGAGCAATCATACATCCTAGAACAACATAAGTGTTTTTTTCGATTTTATTACATCAAATTAAAACATAAGCGAAGTTTTAGCTAAATCGATTTACCAAACAAAGTTCGAGGATTTGGCATGTATTTTGTACGGATTTTTCTAGTTAAAATCTCGATAAAAAAAATTTTTTGAAACATATAATAATATGTGGTTTTATAGATATTTTGAGCTGAGAAATAGATTAAACACATGACAAGGGATTAATATTTCTCAAGATATGACTAAATTTTTACAATAAATACATACAAATTTTAAAATTCGCGAATTTTCAGAGAGCCGTTAAAGTTCAACCATACATCGTAGGGCAAAATAAAGTTTTTTCGTTTTTTGTAACATCAAATTAGTACATAAACGAAGCTTTAGCAAAATCGATTTCCCAAAGTTCGAAAATTTAGTATGGATTATTCTAGGTAAAAATTTGACGGAGAAATTTTTGTTGCAACATGCTAAGATAATATGTGGTTTTATAGGTATTTTGAGCTGAGAAATTCATTAAACAAATTAATATTGACAAGAGATTAATATTTCTCAAGATATGACTATAATTTTTTAAAAATACATAAAAATTTGAAAATTCGCCAATTTATAGAGAGCCATAAGAAGTTCAACCATATATCCTAGGACAAAATAAATGTTTTTTTCGTTTTTTATGAGTTCAAATTAGTACATAAACGAGGTTTTAGCAAAATCGATTTCCCAAAAAAAGTTCGAAAATCTTGCATGTGTATGGATTTTTTTAGATAAAACTTGGACGGGGAAATTTTTTTTGCGACATCATATGATAATATGTGGTTTTATAGGTATTTTGAGCTGAGAAATTCACTAAACACATTAATATTGCCGAGAGATTACTATTTCTGAAGATATGACTTAACTTTTACAAAAGTTCAACGATACATCCTAGGACAAAATACATGTATTTTTGGTTTTTTGTGATATCAAATTAGTACATAAACGAAGTTTTCGATTTCTCGAAAATAGTTTGAAAATTTTTCATGTGAATGTACGGATTTTTTTAGGTAAAATATGGTGTAAGAAATTTTTATTGGAACATGGTATGATAATAAGTGGTTTTACAGATATTTTGAGCTGAGAAATTCATTAAACACATTAATATTGACCATGGAGTAATATTTCTCAAGATATGACTATTTTTACGATAAATTCAAAAATCTGAAAATTCGCAAATTTTCAGAGAGCCGTAGAAGTTCAACCATACATCCTGGGACAAAATAAATGTTTTTTCGTTTCTTGTCATATCAATTTACTACATAAACGAAGTTTTAGCAAAATCGATTTCCCAAAAAAAGTTTGAAAATTGTGGATTTTTTGGGTAGAAATTTGACTGACAAATTTTTGTTGGAACACGGTATGATAATATGCTGTTTTATAGGTATTTTGAGCTTAAAAATTGAATAAACACTGTAATACTGACGAGGGATTATAATTTCTCAAGATATGACCTAATTTTTACAAAAAATACTTACAAATTTAAGTATTCGCGAATTTTCAGAGAGCCATAGAAGTTTAACTATATATCCTAGGACAAAATAAATGTTTTTTAAGTTTTTTATAACATTAAATTAGTACATAAACGAGGTTTTAGCAAAATCGATTTCCCAAAACAAGTTCGAAAATTTTGCTTGTACGGATTTTTTTTTGTGATTAATATTTTTTATAGGTATTTTGAAAAAATTCATTAAACACATTAATATTGTTAATGTTTCTGAAGATATGACCTAATTTTTTTACAATAAATACATAAAAATTTGAAAATTCGCTAATTTATAGAGAACTATAGAAACCATACATCCTAGGATAAAATAAATGTTGGAACATGGTATGATTTCCCAAAAAAGTTCGAAAAATTTGGCATGTGGTTTTAGGTAAAATTTTGACGAAAAACTTTTTTTGGAACGCTAATAATAATATATGGTTTTAGGTATTTTGAGCTTGAAAAATTCATTAAACACATTAAATATTAACAAGGAATTAATGCTTCTGAAGATATGACCTAATTTTTACAATAAATACATAAAAATTTGAAAATTCGCTAATTTATAGAGAACTATAGAAGTCCAACCATACATCCTAGGATAAAATAAATGTTTTACTTTTGTAATTTTATTACATCAAATTTAGTACATAGAAGTTCAACCAAATCCTAGAACAACATAAATGTTTTATGCAAAATCGATTTTAGCGAAATCGATTTCAAAAAAAGTTCGTTGCATGTAAATTTGGCATGTATTTTGTGGTTTTGTAAATATTTTGAGCTGATTCATTAAACACATTAATATTTCTGAAGATATGACCTAAAATTTTGACTATAGAAAACTTTTAAATGTTTTTTTCGGAACATGGATTTCCCATTCGAATAATATATGGTTTTATTTCATTAAGTATATTGACGAGGGATTAATATTTCTCAAGATATGACCCCATTTTTATAAAAATACATACAAATTTGAAAATTGGCCAATTTATAGAGAGCTATAGGAGTTCAATCATACATCCTAGGACAAAATAAGTGTTTTTTTGTTTTGTATTTTGAGTTTTAGCTAAATCGATTTTCCAAAAACAAGAAATTGATTAAACACATTAAAATTAATGAAACATATAATAATATGGGATAGGTAATATTTCACATCAAGATAATTATTTCTCAAGATATGACAAATTTTTACAATAAATACATACAAATTTTAAAATTCGCGAATTTTCAGAGAGCCATAAAAGTTCAACCATACATCCTAGGGCAAAATAAATGTTTTTCTCGTTTTTTATGATATCAAATTAGTATATAAACGAAGCTTTAGTAAAATCGATTTCCCAAAGTTCGAAAATTTAGTATGAATTTTTCTAGGTAAAAATTTGACGGAGAAATTTTTGTTGGAACATGTTATAATAATATATGGTTTTATAGGTATTTTGAGCTGAGAAATTCATTAAACAAATTAATATTGAAGAGGGATTAATACTTCTCAAGATTTTTTACAAAAAGTACATACAAATTTGAAAATTCGCGAATTTTAGAGAGCCATAGAAGTTCAACCATACATCCTAGGACAAAATAAATGCTTATTTCGTCTTTTATGGCAGCAAATTAGTACATAAACGAAGTTTTGCCAAAATCGATTTCCAAAAAAAGTTCGAAAATTTTGCATGTAAATGTATCGATTTTTTAGGTAAAAACTTGACTGAGAAATTTTTGTTGGAACATCATATGATAATATATGATTTTATAGGTATTTTGAGCTGAAAATTCACTAACCACATTAATATTGCTGAGAGATTAATATATCTGAAGATATGACCTAATTTTTATAATAAATACATAAAATTTAAATATTCGCGAATTTTCAGAGAGCCATAGAAGTTCAACCATATATCCCAGGACAAAATAAATGTTTTTTTCGTTTTTTATGAGCATCAAATTAGTACATAAACGTAGGTTTCAGCAAATCGATTTCCCATAAAAAGTTCGAAAATTTGGCGTGTAAATGTATAATTTTTCTAGGTAAAATTTTGACGAAGAAACTTTTTTTGGAACATGTTATAATAATATGTGGTTTTTTAAGTATTTTGAGCTGAGAAATTCATTAAACACATTAATATTGACGAGGGACTAATATTTCTGAAGATATGACCTAATTTTTATAAAAAATACATAAAAATTTAAAATTAGGTCATATCTTGAGATATATTAATCTCTCAGTAGTCTTAAAGTGGTTATTCAATTTTTAAGCTAGAAAACACCTGTAAAACGACATATTATCATACCATGTTCCAACAAAACTCTCAGTGCAATTTTTACCTAAAAACCACAATTTCGAACTTTTTTTGGGAAATCAATTTTGCTAAAAAACTTCGTTTTATGTATTTAATTTGATATCACAAAAAAAACAAAAACACTATTTGTAATATATCATTAAACTCTACGGCTCTCTGAAAATTCGCGAATTTTTAGAAATTTGTATGTATTTATTGTAAAAATTTAATTCCATGTGTTAAAAAAATTAACCCAGCGTCAATATTAATGAGTTTAATGAATTTATTTTAGGTGGAGTAACATAAAACCATATAT